>JARQOD010001215.1:0-105247 GCA_033576555.1 Oophaga sylvatica
ATCTTACTATATAGAGGTGATGTATACATGCTGGGCGGAGCTATCATACTATATAGAGATGATGTATACATGCTGGGCGGAGCTATCTTATTATATAGAGGTGATGTATACATGCTGGGCGAAGCTATCTTATTGTATAGAGGTGATCTATACATGCTGGGCGAAGCTATCTTACTATATTGTCAGTATTCCGGGTTTTCTAGGTAACTTTGTCAATGATTTTGCCCTTTGTTAAAATGGAGTTTGCTGTTTTGTGTGCCCTACTTCCTGTTCGTTTGTTTAAAGCCTGGCTCAGGTGTTGGTTTCACTGCTGGAATATTCTGCTTCCGTTTCCCTGCAACCCAGCTGCTTTGTTCCTCACAGATCTTTTGTGTATTTACCAGGAAAGTGCATAGCCTTATCTTCAGGTGTTTCTCAGCCACAGCAGTTTCTACCCATGGCTCTGGACATTCTCTGCATATGTAAGTTGCACAAAGTACTGTGTTATCACTAAACTGTTGACTTGGGAATTTAACCCTTGGTTCACTCCATCTGATAAGAACTGTGTTTCTGAACTGTTGCTGTTTAACCCTTCGTGCATTACCTCTGGTGAGAGCTGTTGGAACTGTTACTGGAACCTTACTGACATATGAACTTGTTGTTGGACTTCACTGAATTAAGCCACAACTGAGATTAACTTGTTCCTGGACTCCTGTGTTTTCTTCATACTGGATCTGACTCTTCACACCAGCAGTGTGTAAAGGTACTGCCACACTAGCTATCCGCTAGCGATCTCGTTAGCGTTGCATACTAATGAGATCGCTAGCGGGATCGTTTCTATATCGCTAAATGCGGCCACTTAGCGATATAGTTAACGACGCTATCGCGTTAGCGATCTTCTTAACGACTTTAGCGGTACAAAGTACCTAATCGCTAAGAAAGGTGCACACAGGATTAGATACTTACCAGCGGGATCGCGACGAGAAAATAGGGTCGGAGCGATTCCAGCGACGAGCGAGATCACAGCAGGAGCTCGTCGCTGGAAGCTGCCGCACTGAACAATATCGCTAACGGATCGCTAAATAGTGAGTTTTTTAGCGATCCGTTGCGATATTGTTTAGTGTGGCATACCCTTAATCCAGCCACGTTATCTGTGCATCAGACTTATCTTGTGGTCACATTTGTGTGAGGACTCGTCGTAAGAACTTTACACCTCGCTATAGAGGTTCAAAGATTATTATCGGATTCATATAATGGACTTGTGTATATATATATGGACTCATTGCATGTCACTACGGGTTGTTTGAATATTGTTTTTGGGTGTTTTGCTGTTTCACAAATACATTATTTGCATTCAAAGAAGCCCGTCTCTGATTGTTCATTGCCCCACGCTATCAGAATCCTCGAGTTCCTACAATAGTATTACAGGATATTCCAGCCTAAAAAAGAGGATTCTGCTGCGGCAATGACGGAGACACGGGCAGACAAATTGTTCACCATAGTTAACTCCTTGCAGCAGGAGGTGGCGGCTGCACTCAATCAGATTAGAGACTTGGAGTCTCGGGTTAACCACAATGCACAGGGGTTTGGTCAGGCTCTCCAAGATCTACGTTCTAGGTTAGGAGTCCTGGAGGCCTTACCTACTGAGCCTACCTCATCCACCAGTATGCCCAAATTGCCTCCATTCCGTTTTAATGGTGACCGAAGTCAATTCCGTGGGTTTGTTAATCAATGTATATTATTTTTTGATGTACATGCCTCCTACTACCGGTCTGATAGATCTAAGGTTCTATGTATTATTATGTTGTTGACATCACGTGCACTGGCTTGGGCAAATCCTATGGTTGAAAGTCATGATACCCGTCTAAATAATTTGGACAATTTTCTGGCAGCCATGGCGCAAATGTTCGACGATCCCAACCGCCGTGCTACCGCTGAATCTGCCTTGCTTTCCTTACGCCAGGGGAAACGGTCAGTCATAGAATATGTTACTGAATTTAAAAGGTTAGTGGTGGACACCCAGTGGGAAAACAATGCTTTATTACCAATCTTTAGAAAAGGTTTGTCAAATGCAATCAAGGATGAGCTAGCTCGTTCAGAGTCTCCACAGGAGTTTGAATTGTTTATACAGCACTGTGTACGTATTGATATCCGTTTAACTGAACGCAGACAAGAAAAATGGGCCGCTGTAAATCGCATTACTAATTACTCTCTTCCGTCCAGGGAAACCACAGGCAAAAACCCGCGAGAGGCTGAGGAGGTGCCTATGCAGGTGGACTCACTGCAGAGACGTGAGAATAATGAACGCCGCGAACACCGTCTCCGTGAGCGCTTATGTTTCTATTGTGGTCAATCGGACCATTTCCTCATCAATTGTCCTAAATGTCCTAGGCGACCAAACAAGGTGTTGGCGGTAGTAGGGGATTATGATAACACAGACGCTGAGTCTGAAGTTTCGGAAACCAGTCTACATCTAGATGCGGTTTTTCCCCCAATACTGATGCCGACTTCCCCTAAAGATCAAGGGGAGAAATATTCACATTGTTCTCTTCCTATACAGATTCAGTGGGAGGAACAGTGGATATCAAGTTCTGCCATGATAGACTCTGGAGCAGGTGGGAATTTCATGGATTCTTCTTTTGCAAAGGAACATGGTATAAAGACACAACTAAGAGCTTCACCAATCACTATGGAAACGGTGGATGGTTCCCCATTAGTTTCTGGACCAGTAGATCGGGAGACAGTGCCTCTGGAGTGTAAGATGGAACCAGACCATCAAGAAACACTTTCATTCATGTTAATATCTTCTCCTCATTTTCCTGTAATTTTAGGAATTCCCTGGTTACGGTCACAAAATCCAATCATCAATTGGGAAACCAAGGAGATAACCTTTCTCCCGAAGTGCAGTTCTACCATCAGTCCAACTGTAGCGGCTCCAGTTACCCAGAACTTGGAAGAGGTGATACAGGTACCTACTCTCCCTCTGATATATCAGGAATTCTCAGACATTTGTGATAAAAGGAAGGCAGATCAACTTCCCCCACATAGACCGTATGACTGCCCCATAGAATTGCTTCCTGGAGCAGCGATTCCTTTCGGCCATGTTTACCCGTTGGCGGCTCCGGAATTAAAATCTTTACGAGAGTATATAGATGAGAATTTAGCCAAGGGGTTTATCCGACCATCTTCTTCACCAGCGGGAGCTCCAATATTCTTTGTAAAGAAGAAGGATGGTACTCTAAGACCCTGCATTGACTACCGGGAGTTAAATAAGGTAACCATTCGTAACAGGTACCCGTTGCCCCTAATTCCAGAATTGTTGGAAAGAGTTCGCCAGGCCAAAGTATTTACCAAATTAGATCTTCGTGGGGCATATAATTTACTCCGTATACGGCCCGGAGACGAATGGAAGACAGCTTTTAGATGCCGGTATGGACATTTTGAATATTTGGTGATGCCATTCGGACTCTGTAACGCTCCTGCTGCTTTTCAACATTTAGCCAACGACATTTTCAGGGATTTATTAGACCAATATGTGGTAATTTACCTTGATGACATCTTAATCTTTTCTGACTCCTTACAGGAACATCAGGAACATGTCAAGACCGTACTTAGACGTTTGAGAGATAATCATTTGTACATCAAACTCGAAAAATGTGAGTTCCATTGTTCTGAAATTCAATTTTTAGGCTATGTTATCTCGCCTCAGGGATTGAATATGGAGTCCAGCAAGATCCAGGCAATCTTGGACTGGCCGGTACCAGGAAACATTAAGGAGGTACAACGATTCATTGGCTTTGCTAACTTTTATAGACGGTTTATCCGAAATTTTTCAGAAATTGTCCGTCCCATCACTCTCCTCACCAAGAAGGGGAAGAAGTTTGAATGGTCTTCGCAAGCTCAGGAAGCCTTTGATCGCCTGAAGGGTTGTTTTACCACGGCTCCAATATTGATGCATCCGGATCCTGCACAGCCTTTTATCGTGGAGGTGGACGCGTCTGACTGTGCATTGGGAGCTATCCTCTCACAACGTACCGGAGACAAAGGTTTGCTGCACCCGTGTGCCTTCTTCTCGTAGTTTGCCTTCTTCTCTCGTAGGTTATCTTCTGCAGAACTTAACTATGATGTGGCAGATAAGGAACTTTTGGCAATTATTTCTGCCTTTAAGGAATGGAGACACCATTTGCAGGGGGCAACTCAGCAGGTAGTAGTACTCACGGATCATCGCAATTTGGAATTCCTTAAGTCTGCCAGGTGTCTTTCTCCTCGACAAGCTAGGTGGAGTTTGTTCTTGAACCAGTTTAATTTTATTATTTCGTACCGCCCAGGTTCACGTAATGGGAAAGCTGACGCATTATCCCGAATCCATACCGTGGATTCCGTGCCTGGGACCCCGTCGAAGACCATCTTGTCGGAGGCCAATTTCGTTGGAGTGCTCCGGAACCGGGACTTGTGGCAGGAGATCAAGCTGGCCTATGACGGTGACGTATTTCTTGCAGCTCCACCTGACAATGTGAATCTTGTCCTTCGGAATGGTGTGTGGCTTAGAGATCGATGTATTTATGTCCCAGAGGCTGTAAGACTTCGAGTTCTCAAATTGGTCCACGACTCTAAATTGGCTGGTCATAGGGGGGTACAGAAGACGCAGGAATTGTTAACTCGTTTTTTTTGGTGGCCTACCTGCTTGAAGGATGTGAATGACTATGTCCGCTCTTGTGAAGTTTGTGCTCGGTACAAGGTTCCTCGCGTTTCACCTACTGGTCTTCTTAAACCGCTACCTGTACCGTCTCGCCCTTGGGGGTCTATTTCGATGGACTTTATTGTGGAGTTACCCACCTCTGGTGGTAAAAATACTATTTTGGTGGTAGTAGATCGTTTAACGAAAGCTGCTCATTTCATTCCGTGTGCTGGTCTTCCCTCAGCTACAGAGACAGTAGATCTAGTTATCCAGAACATTTTCCGGCTGAATGGGGTACCAGATGACATCATTTCTGACCGGGGAATACAATTTACCTCTAGATTTTGGAAAGGATTTTGTTCTGCGCTCCACATTAATGTTTGCTTGTCTTCTGCATACCATCCTCAGACCAACGGGCAGACCGAACGGACAAATCAAACCTTGGAGCAATATCTACGCTGTTACGTCAGTCATTTGCAGGACGATTGGCTGAAGCTACTTCCTCTAGCGGAATTTTCGTACAACAACTCCCAAAGCAGTTCCACGAAGGTAACGCCTTTTTTTGCCAACCTGGGTTATCATCCAAGTATTTTGCCTAGGTCTCCGGTTACGATTTCGGTACCAGCGGTTGAAGACAGAGTGACGGCGTTGCAACGTAATCTTGAAGTTTTGAAGGACTCCCTGACCACAGCACAGGAGCGTTACAAGAAGTCGGCCGATAGATTCCGGAAACCAGCACCTATGTATAAGGTAGGAGACTCAGTTTGGTTGTCCACCAAGAATCTAAAATTGGGTGTTCCTTCGCAGAAACTGGGACAGAAATTCATCGGTCCATTCAAGATCACTGGGATTGTGAGCTCTGTTGCCTGTCGGTTGAAGCTACCACGGACTTTAAAGGTACACCCAGTATTTCATGTTTCCTTATTAAAACCAGTCTCTCCTAACACGTTTCAGGGACGTATCGTACCTCCCCCTCCACCAGTGTTGGTTGATGGCGAAGAACAATTCGTGGTACAGGATATTGTTAATTCGAGACTTCATAGAAACCGGCTTCAGTATCTAGTTAGATGGCAAGGATACTCTCCTGAAAATGATTCTTGGGAACCAGAAAGTAACATCAATGCGCCTCTGAAGATTGCTCAGTTTCATCGGAGATACCCGGACAGGCCTGGTCCAGGACCGTCCGGAGGCCGTCTTTAGGGGGGGAGTAATGTCAGTATTCCGGGTTTTCTAGGTAACTTTGTCAATGATTTTGCCCTTTGTTAAAATGGAGTTTGCTGTTTTGTGTGCCCTACTTCCAGTTCGTTTGTTTAAAGCCTGGCTCAGGTGTTGGTTTCACTGCTGGAATATTCTGCTTCCGTTTCCCTGCAACCCAGCTGCTTTGTTCCTCACAGATCTTTTGTGTATTTACCAGGAAAGTGCATAGCCTTATCTTCAGGTGTTTCTCAGCCACAGCAGTTTCTACCCATGGCTCTGGACATTCTCTGCATATGTAAGTTGCACAAAGTACTGTGTTATCACTAAACTGTTGACTTGGGAATTTAACCCTTGGTTCACTCCATCTGATAAGAACTGTTGCTGTTTAACCCTTTGTGCATTACCCCTGGTGAGAGCTGTTGGAACTGTTACTGGAACCTTACTGACATATGAACTTGTTGTTGGACTTCACTGAATTAAGCCACAACTGAGATTAACTTGTTCCTGGACCTCCCTGTGTTTTCTTCATACCTGGATCTGACTCTTCACACACCAGCAGTGTGTAAATCCAGCCACGTTATCTGTGCATCAGACTTATCTTGTGGTCACATTTGTGTGAGGACTCCGTCGTAAGAACTTTACCACCCTCGCTATAGAGGTTCAAAGACTTATATATCCGGATTCATATAACTGGACTTGTTGTATATATATTATGGACTCATTGCATGTCACTACGGGTTGTTTGAATATTGTTTTTGGGTGTTTTGCTGTTTCACAAATACATTATTTGCATTCAAAGAAACCCGTCTCTGATTGTTCATTGCCCCACGCTATCAGAATCCTCGAGTTCCTACAATAGTATTACATATATAAAGATGATGTATACATGCTGGGCGAAGCTATCTTATTATATAGAGATGATGTATACATGCTGGGCGAAGCTATCTTACTATATAAGATGATGTATACATGCTGGCGAAGCTATCTTATTATATAAGATGATGTATACATGCTGGGCGAAGCTATCTTATTATATAGAGATGATGTATACATGCTGGGCGAAGCTATCTTATTATATAGAGGTGATGTTTACATGCTGAGCGGAGCTATCTTACTATATATAGAGGTGATGTATAAATACTGGGCGGAGCTATCTTACTCTGTAGAGGTGATGTATACATGCTGGGCGGAGCTATCTTATTATATAGAGGTGATGTATACATGCTGGGCGGAGCTATCTTATTATATAGAGGTGATGAATACATGCTGGGCGGAGCTATCTTACTATATAGAGGTGATGTATACATGCTGGGCGAAACTATCTATTATATAGAGGTGATGTATACATGCTGGCGGAGCTATCTTATTATATAGAGGTGCTGTATACATGCTGGGCGGAGCTATCTTATTGTATAGAGGTGATCTATACATGCTGGGCGAAGCTATCTTACTATATAAAGATGATGTATACATGCTGGGCAAAGCTATCTTATTATATAGAGGTGATGTATACATGCTGGGCGGAACTATCTTACTATATAGAGGTGATGTATACATGGTGGGCGGAGCTATCTTATTATATAGAGGTGATGAATACATGCTGGGCGGAGCTATCTTACTATATAGAGGTGATGTATACATGCTGGGCGAAACTATCTTATTATATAGAGGTGATGTATACATGCTGGGCGGAGCTATCTTATTATATAGAGGTGCTGTATACATGCTGGGCGGAGCTATCTTATTGTATAGAGGTGATCTATACATGCTGGGCGAAGCTATCTTACTATATATAGTGATGTTACATGCTGGGCGAGCTATCTTATTATATAGAGGTGATGTATACATGCTGGGCGGAGCTATCTTACTATATAGAGGTGATGTATACATGCTGGGCGAAACTATCTTATTATATAGAGGTGATGTATACATGCTGGGCGGAGCTATCTTACTATATAGAGGTGATGTATACATGCTGGGCGAAGCTATCTTATTATATAGAGGTGATGTATACATGCTGGGCGAAGCTATCTTATTATATAGAGATGATGTATACATGCTGGGCGGAGCTATCATACTATATAGAGGTGATGTATACATGCTGTGCGAAGCTATCTTACTTATATAAAGATGATGTATACATGCTGGGCGAAGCTATCTTATTATATAGAGATGATGTATACATGCTGGGCGAAGCTATCTTATTATATAGAGGTGATGTATACATGCTGGGCGGAGCTATCATACTATATAGAGATGATGAATACATGCTGGGCGGAGCTATCTTATTATATAGAGGTGATGTATACATGCTGGGCGGAGCTATCATACTATATAGAGATGATGTATACATGCTGGGCGGAGCTATCATACTATATAGAGGTGATGTATACATGGTGGGCGGAGCTATCTTATTATATAGAGGTGATGTATACATGCTGGGCGGAGCTTTTATTATATAGAGGTGATGTATACATGCTGGGCGGAGTTATCTTACTATATAGAGGTGATGTATACATGCTGGGCGAAGCTATCTTACTATATAAAGATGATGTACACATGCTGGGCGGAGCTATCTTATTATATAGAGGTGATGTTTACATGCTGGGCGAAGCTATCTTATTATATAGAGGTGATGTATACATGCTGGGCGGAGCTATCATACTATATAAAGGTGATGTATACATGCTGGGCGAAGCTATCTTATTATATAGAGGTGATGTATACATGCTGGGCGAAGCTATCTTATTATATAGAGGTGATGTATACATGCTGGGCGGTGCTATCTTACTATATAGAGATGATGTATACATGCTGGGCGAAGCTATCTTATTATATAGAGGTGATGTATACATGCTGGGCGAAGCTATCTTACTATATAAAGGTGATGTATACATGCTGGGCGAAGCTATCTTATATATAGAGGTGATGTATACATGCTGGCGAAGCTATCTTATATAGAGGTGATGTATACATGCTGGGCGGTGCTATCTTACTATATAGAGATGATGTATACATGCTGGGCGAAGCTATCTTATTATATAGAGGTGATGTATACATGCTGGGTGGAGCTATCTTATTATATAGAGGTGATGTATACATGCTGGGCGAAGCTATCTTATTATATAGCGGTGATGTATACATGCTGGGCGAAGCTATCTTACTATATAAAGGTGATGTATACATGCTGGGTGAGCTATCTTATTATATAGAGGTGATGTATACATGCTGGGCAGAGCTATCTTTTTATATAGAGGTGATGTATACATGCTGGGCGGTGCTATCTTACTATATAGAGATGATGTATACATGCTGGGCGAAGCTATCTTATTATATAGAGGTGATGTATACATGCTGGGCGGAGCTATCTTATTATATAGAGGTGATGTATACATGCTGGGCTGAGCTATCTTATTATATAGAGGTGATATATACATGCTGGGCGGAGCTATCTTATTATATAGAGGTGATGTATACATGCTGGGCGGAGCTATCTTATTATATAGAGGTGATGTATACATGCTGGGCTGAGCTATCTTATTATATAGAGGTGATGTATACATGCTGGGCTGAGCTATCTTATTATATAGAGGTGATGTATACATGCTGGGCGGTGCTATCTTACTATATAGAGATGATGTATACATGCTGGGCGAAGCTATCTTATTATATAGAGGTGATGTATACATGCTGGGCGGAGCTATCTTATTATATAGAGGTGATGTATACATGCTGGGCTGAGCTATCTTATTATATAGAGGTGATATATACATGCTGGGCGGAGCTATCTTATTATATAGAGGTGATGTATACATGCTGGGCGGAGCTATCTTATTATATAGAGGTGATGTATACATGCTGGGCTGAGCTATCTTATTATATAGAGGTGATATATACATGCTGGGCGGAGCTATCTTATTATATGGAGGTGATATATACATGCTGGGCGGAGCTATCTTATTCTGTAGAGATGATGTTTACGTGCTGTGCGGAGCTTTCTTACTATATAGAGATGATGTTTACGTGCTGGGCGGAGCTATCTTATTATATAGAGGTGATATATACATGCTGGGCGGAGCTATCTTATTATATAGAGGTGATATATACATGCTGGGCGGAGCTATCTTATTATATAGAGGTGATGTATACATGCTGGGCGGAGCTATCTTATTATATAGAGGTGATGTATACATGCTGGGCTGAGCTATCTTATTATATAGAGGTGATGTATACATGCTGGGCGGAGCTCTCTTATTATACAGAGGTGATGTATACATGCTGGGCGGAGCTATCTTATTATATAGAGATGATGTATACATGCTGGGCGGTGCTTCAGGGGCGGAACTATAGTGGAAGCAGGGGAAGCAGCTGCCACAGGGTCCGGGCTAGAAGGGGGCCCGTCCCTGCTGCAGCTGCCCTGTGATTTAGGAGCAAAAAGGGGGGCCCGAGCACGCTGGCAAATGGATCCGCGCTCGGGCCCCCTCCCAACATTTTGTTCAGGCTTCTGACTCTGAACGCTGATGCATAACAACACTGTGTTATAAATGCAGACAGCGAACAGAAATGAGCACTGTAGCTTTAAGCTGCGGCCCAGTGCATTATGGTCCGTCTGTCACAGCGTGTGTGCATGTGGGGGCGGACAGCAGACGGCCAGGCAGACCACATGAAGCAGCAGCTGACTGGACAAGCAGGTGGAAGCCCGGGCGAGCAGGGTGAGTACCGTGAGTCTCTCAACAGTGAGAAGAGGCTTGGCTGCTCAATGGTGACTGGGAGGGCAGGTGCAGGCAGGATCTAACAGGGCCCAGGCCCCAGGCTGCAGTGCAGGGGGCCCACATTCAACACAGGGCCCAGGTAGCAAGGGGCCCGCATTCCAACAGGGCCTCGGGCTCCTGGGCCCTGTTTGACGCAAGCCTCAAGTCACCACTAACCTCCCCTGGCCCTGTTGGGCACGGGACCTCAGTCACCAGTAGCCTCCCCCTGGCCCAGTAACAGCCTCATGGTTGCTACAAGTGACGAGTGACACCCTGATCTCTGCTACATGTGACAAGTAACAACCTCAGCTCTGCTACATGTAACAAGTAACAACCTCAGCTCTGCTACATGTGACAAGTAGCAACCTCGGCTCTGCTACATGTGACAAGTAGCAACCTCAGCTCTGCTACATGTGACAAGTAACAACCTCAACTCTGCTACTTGTGACAAGTAGCAACCTCAGCTCTGCTATTTGTGACAAGTAACAACCTCAGCTCTGCTTATGTGACAAGTAACAACCTCAGCTCTGCTCATGTGACAAGTAGCAACCTCAGCTCTGCTACATGTGACAAGTAACCTCAGCTCTTCTACATGTGACAAGTAGCAACCTCAGCTCTGCTACATGTGACAAGTAACAACCTCAGCTCTGCTACATTTGACAAGTAACAACCTCAGCTCTGCTACATTTGACAAGTAACAACCTCAGCTCTGCTACATGTGACAAGTAGCAACCTCGGCTCTGCTACATGTGACAAGTAACAACCTCGGCTCTGCTACATGTGACAAGTAGCAACCTCAGCTCTGCTCATGTGACAAGTAACAACCTCAGCTCTGCTCATGTGACAAGTAACAACCTCAGCTCTGCTCATGTGACAAGTAACAACCTCAGCTCTGCTCATGTGACAAGTAGCAACCTCAGCTCTGCTATTTGTGACAAGTAACAACCTCAGCTCTGCTCATGTGACAAGTAACAACCTCAGCTCTGCTACATGTGACAAGTAGCAACCTTGGCTCTGCTACATGTGACAAGTAACAACCTCGGCTCTGCTACATGTGACAAGTAGCAACCTCGGCTCTGCTCATGTGACAAGTAACAACCTCAGCTCTGCTCATGTGACAAGTAACAACCTCAGCTCTGCTCATGTGACAAGTAGCAACCTCAGCTCTGCTATTTGTGACAAGTAACAACCTCAGCTCTGCTATGTGACAAGTAACAACCTCAGCTCTGCTCATGTGACAAGTAGCAACCTCGGCTCTGCTCATGTGACAAGTAGCAACCTCAGCTCTGCTACTTGTGACAAGTAGCAACCTCAGCTCTGCTATTGTGAAAGTAACAACCTCAGCTCTGCTCATGTGACAAGTAACAACCTCAGCTCTGCTCATGTGACAAGTAGCACCTGCTTGCTAATGTGACAAGACCTCAGCTCTGCTACATGTGACAAGTAGCAACCTCAGCTCTGCTACATGTGACAAGTAACCTCAGCTCTGCTACATGTGACAAGTAACAACCTCAGCTCTGCTACATTGACTAGTAAAACCTCAGCTCTGCTACATGTGACAAGTAGCAACCGGCTCTGCTAATGTGACAATACAACTGCCTGTACATGTGACAAGTAACAACCTCAGCTCTGCTACATGTGACAAGTAACAACCTCAGCTCTGCTACTGTGACAAGTAGCAACCTCAGCTTGCTCATGTGACAAGTAACAACTCAGCTCTGCTCATGTGACAAGTAACAACCTCAGCTCTGCTACATGTGACAGCAACCTCGGTCTGCTACATGTGACAAGTAACAACCTCAGCTCTGCTACATGTGACAAGTAGCAACCTCAGCTCTGCTCATGTGACAAGTAACAACCTCAGCTCTGCTCATGTGACAAGTAACAACCTCAGCTCTGCTACATGTGACAAGTAACAACCTCAGCTCTGCTACATGTGACAGTAACAACTCAGCTCTGCTACATGTGACAAGTAGCAACCTCAGCTCTGCTACATGTGACAAGTACAACCTCAGCTCTGCTCATGTGACAAGTAACAACCTCAGCTCTGCTCATGTGACAAGTAACAACCTCAGCTATGCTACATGTGGCAAGTAACAACCTCAGCTCTGCTACATGTGACAAGTAACAACCTCAGCTCTGCTCATGTGACAAGTAACAACCTCAGCTCTGCTACATGTGACAAGTAGCAACTCAGCTCTGCTACATGTGACAAGTAGCAACCTCGGCTCTGCTACATGTGACAAGTAACAACCTCAGCTCTGCTACATGTGACAAGTAGCAACCTCAGCTTGCTCATTGACAAGTAACAACCTCAGCTTGCTCATGTGACAAGTAACAACCTCAGCTCTGCTACATGTGACAAGTAACAACCTCAGCTCTGCTACATGTGACAAGTAACAACCTCAGCTCTGCTACATGTGACAAGTAGCAACCTCAGCTTGCTACATGTAACACTCAGCTCTGCTACATGTGACAAGTAGCAACCTCAGCTCTGCTCATGTGACAAGTAACAACCTCAGCTCTGCTACATGTGACAAGTAACAACCTCAGCTATGCTACATGTGACAAGTAACAACCTCAGCTCTGCTACATGTGACAAGTAGCAACTTCAGCTCTGCTACATGTGACAAGTAGCAACCTCGGCTCTGCTACATGTACAAGTAACACTCAGCTCTGTACATGTGACAAGTAGCAACTCAGCTCTGCTCATGTGACAAGTAACAACCTCAGCTCTGCTCATGTGACAAGTAACAACCTCAGCTCTGCTACATGTGACAAGTAACAACCTCAGCTCTGCTACATGTGACAAGTAACAACCTCAGCTCTGCTACATGTGACAAGTACAACCTCAGCTCTGCTACATGTAACAACCTCAGCTCTGCTACATGTGACAAGTAGCAACCTCAGCTCTGCTCATGTGACAAGTAACAACCTCAGCTCTGCTACATGTGACAAGTAACAACCTCAGCTATGCTACATGTGACAAGTAACAACCTCAGCTCTGCTACATGTGACAAGTAGCAACCTCAGCTCTGCTACATGCGAGGAGTGACAGCCTCATCTCTGCTACATGTGCGGAGCGACAGCCTCAGCTTTGCTATACAAGTAGCAGAGATGAGGCTGTCACTCCTCACATGTTGCAGAGATGAGGCTGTCACTCCTTACATGTAGCAGAGCTGAGGCTGTCACTCCTCGAATGTAGCAGAGCTGAGGCTGTCCCTACTCACATGTAGCAGAGCTGAGGCTGTTCCTCCTCACATGTAGCAGAGCTGAGGCTGTCACTCCTCACATGTAGCAGAGCTGAGGCTGTCACTCCTCACATGTAGCAGAACTGAGTCTGTCACTCCTCACATGTAGCAGAGCTGAGGCTGTCACTCCTCACATGTAGCAGAGCTGAGGCTGTCACTCTTCACATGTAGCAGAGCTGAGGCTGTCACTCCTCACATGTGTAATTGGTGAGGGCGTGGTGCAGAAGTACGGTATACAGAACAATCTTAGATTATTCTGTATACCGGACTGTTGTTTTACTGAATAAATCATCCGTTTTGAAAGCAATTTGCAGGCTGGATTACAAGTTTCTTCACATATTTACTCTGGAGAAAGCCTACCTTCGTCACTACCTCAGTTGCTTCCTGGGAGTTGGTTCTTTTCTGTTATTTCACTATCATTACTCCAAAAACCTCTAATTTTGGATAATAAAGGTATCTTTCTTAACACAACTTGGGTAGACCGGAATTGGCAACGCGCGCGAGGGGGGGGGCCCCATTGTGAAGTTTTGCTGTGGGGCCCTGCCGTTCCTAGTTACGCCCCTGTATCTTATTATATAGAGGTGATGTATACATGCTGGGCGAAGCTATCTTATTATATAGAGATGATGTATACATGCTGGGCGGAGCTATCTTATTATATAGAGATGATGTATACATGCTGGGCGGAGCTATCTTACTATATAGAGGTGATGTATACATGCTGGGCGGAGCTATCTTATTATACAGAGTTGATGTATACATGCTGGGCAGAGCTATCTTACTATATAGAGGTGATGTATACATGCTGGCGAGCTATCTTATTATATAGAGGTGATGTATACATGCTGGGCGAAGCTATCTTATTATATAGAGATGATGTATACATGCTGGCGAAGCTATCTTATTATATAGAGGTGATGTATACATGCTGGGCGGAGCTATCTTATTATATAGAGGTGATGTATACATGCTGGGCGAGCTACTTATTATATAGAGGTGATGTATACATGCTGGGCGAAGCTATCTTATTATATAGAGGTGATGTATACATGCTGGGCGGAGCTATCTTATTATATAGAGGTGATGTATACATGCTGGGGAGCTATCTTACTATATAGAGGTGATGTATACATGCTGGGCGGAGCTATCTTATTATATAGAGGTGATGTATACATGCTGGGCGGAGCTATCTTATTATATAGAGGGATGTACATGCTGGGAGCTATCTTATTATATAGAGTGATGTATACATGCTGGGCGAAGCTATCTTATTATATAGAGGTGATGTATACATGCTGGGCGAAGCTATCTTATTATATAGAGGTGATGTATACATGCTGGCGGAGCTATCTTATTATATAGAGGTGATGTATACATGCTGGGCGGAGCTATCTTATTATATAGAGGTGATGTATACATGCTGGCGGGCTATTTAATAGATGATATACATGCTGGGCGACTACTTATTATATAGAGGTGATTATACATGCTGGGGAGCTATCTTATTATAGAGGTGATTAACATGCTGGGCGAGCTATCTATTATTAGAGGTGATGTATACATGCTGGCGACATATAAAGAGTGAGTACATGGGCGAGCTATCTTATTATATAGAGGTGATGTATACATGCTGGGCGAGCTATCTTATTATAGAGTGATGTATACATGCTGGCGAGCTATCTTATTATATAGAGGTGATGTATACATGCTGGGCGAAGCTATCTTATTATATAGAGTGATGTATACATGCTGGGCGGAGCTATCTTATTATATAGAGGTGATGTATACATGCTGGGCGGAGCTATCTTATATATAGAGGTGATGTATACATGCTGGCGAAGCTATCTTATATATAGAGGTGATGTATACATGCTGGGCGAAGCTATCTTATTATATAGAGGTGATGTATACATGCTGGGCGAGCTATCTTATTATATAGAGGTGATGTATACATGCTGGGCGAGCTATCTTATTATATAGAGGTGATGTATACATGCTGGGCGAGCTATCTTATTATATAGAGGTGATGTATACATGCTGGGCGAAGCTATCTTATTATATAGAGTGATGTATACATGCTGGGCGAGCTATCTTATTATATAGAGGTGATGTATACATGCTGGGCGGAGCTATCTTATTATATAGAGGTGATGTATACATGCTGGGCGAGAGCTATCTTACTATATAGAGGTGATGTATACATGCTGGGCGAGCTATCTTATATATAGAGGTGATGTACATGCTGGCGAGCTATCATTAATAGAGGTGATGTATACATGCTGGGCGGAGCTATCTTATTATATAGAGGTGATGTATACATGCTGGGCGAGCTATCTTATTATATAGAGGTGATGTATACATGCTGGGCGGAGCTATCTTATTATATAGAGGTGATGTATACATGCTGGGCGAGCTATCTTATTATAAGAGGTGATGTATACATGCTGGGCGAAGCTATCTTATTATATAGAGGTGATGTATACATGCTGGGCGAGCTATCTTATTATATAGAGGTGATGTATACATGCTGGGCGGAGCTATCTTATTATATAGAGGTGATGTATACATGCTGGGCGGAGCTATCTTATTATATAGAGGTGATGTATACATGCTGGGCGAAGCTATCTTATTATATAGAGGTGATGTATACATGCTGGGCGGAGCTATCTATATATAGAGGTGATGTATACATGCTGGGCGAGCTATCTTATTATATAGAGGTGATGTATACATGCTGGGCGAAGCTATCTTATTATATAGAGTGATGTATACATGCTGGGCGAGCTATCTATTATAGAGTGATATACATGCGGTGTATCTTAATTAGGTGGTACAGGGAGCTATCTTATATATAGAGAGTGGATACTTATAAAAGTATGCTGTGGGGAGCTATCTTATTATATAGAGGTGATGTATACATGCTGGCGAGCTATCTACTATATAGGAGTATGTATACATGCTGGGCGAGCTATCTTATTATAGGTGATGTATACATGCTGGGCGAGCTATCTTATTATATAGAGTGATGTATACATGCTGGGCGGAGCTATCTTATATATAGAGGTGATGTATACATGCTGGGCGAGCTATCTTATTATATAGAGGTGATGTATAATGCTGGGCGAAGCTATCTTATTATATGAGGATGTATACATGCTGGGCGAAGCTATCTATTATATAGAGTGATGTATACATGCTGCGAGCTATCTATATACAGAGTGATGCATACATGCTGGGTGAGCTATCTACTATATAGAGGTGATGTATAATGTGGCGAGTATCTTCATAAGAGGTGATGTAACATCTGGGGGAGCTACTATTATATAGGGAGTTACATGTGAACTGTACTAAAGTAGTTCTGCTGGGAAGCTATCTTATTATAAGAGTGATTAACATGCGAGCAAGCTATCTATTGAGGTGAAGTATACATGCTGGGCGTCTAAGCTAGATATCTGAATAGGAGTGTCACTTATATTGGTGATGTATACATCCGGCGAGCATCTTTATTCGGAGGTGTGTTCAGCTGGGCGAGCTATGCTTATTATACGCAGGTGAACTGGGCGAACAGGGTGAGAACTCGGGCGGAGCCTACTGGAGTGATGTATACATCTGGGCGAGCATCTATATAGAGGGGATGATAAGCTAGGCCGGCGAGGCAGTACACAGCGAGCGTGGCTATAAGCGGGGCAGTACGCCACAGTGGCAGCACAAGTCAGCAGCCGTGTGACTGGAGCGGCAGTGGCGGCCGCGGGCAGCGCACTATACCGCAGCGGGTGAGCAGACATGTGGCCACGGGCTTCAAGTTATGCTATCTATACTCGCTCACCATCTTTTGGGGTCGTCCTCCCTCGAGGTCACGGAGCCTATCTTATTCAGTGTAGTGGCTGGCCTATTCCTGTTCCCCAATGCCCTCCAGGTTCCTCCTTTCTGCCTCGTGCTCACCTACGTGTCATGTGCCCACTGCTGGTCTCCTGTGCTCCTTTTATAGTCGCCCCGCCCCGTACTTTCCAGAACAGTCTCTGTGTCGTCCTGCAGTTCCTTCCCCCGGGGAACGTACCCCCTAGGAACTTAAGTGACAGCCCCCTTGGTTCCGGCCTGGTCACACAGCAGGGGCTCTATCTCCTACATTCCCCCATCCTTTGTGCTCGCCAGTCCTCAGGCGAGGGTTTGGAAGGATTTGTGTTAATGTTTCGGTACTGAAGTTGTCTTTGCCACACAAACTGATCTTGTTCATATTGCTTGGGGGGGGTTCCTGTAGACCACTCGGAGCATCGCAGTTCAATGGTCGGGATGGAGTCCTCTGGGGTGGTGGCAGATGGTTGGGTGACCGGGGCCGCCGGGGCACTGGCCCTGGAAGTGTCCGCTGGTCTTACAGGAAGGTCCTCTTCGTCTTCATCATCCCAGACGACTGCTGGAGGGTCTGGGGCCTGCGGAGGGGCCTCGACCTGCTCGGGGTCCGCGGATATGCAGGGTCGTAACATATTGCGGTGCACTGTCCGATGGGATGGCCCCCTCCTTTCTCGGACTGTATCTCATATACTGGCCCATCTGGGCTTACTCTTCGTAGTATTCGGTAGGGGCTTTCTTCCCATCGGTGGCTCAATTTGCTTTGGGGATGCTGATCTCGTACGAGTACGCTATCCCCTTTTTGGAACTCAATGGGCTGTGATGTGACCTTTTCAGGGTGTTCCAGGTCTTGGAGTTTTGTCTGCACTAGTCAGTGTAGGGTCTACAGATGATACCGGTGGTCCCGGACCCAGGAGGGGACCCCTGTCCATGGTCGCTCTTCCTCTGGGTCCAGCTCTACCTCGTTGATTCCTTTGCCTTCCCGACCGAAGAGTAGCGTGTATGGGGTGTAGCCGGTGACTCGATGTACCCGGTTGTTATATACCCAGACCAGTTCGGGGACGTATTCGGGCCGAGTTTTCCGATTGTCTTCCAGGGTCCGTAACATTTGAATTAGAGTCCGGTTGAACCGTTCGCAGGCCCCATTCCCCTGAGGGTGATATGGTGTGGTCCGGGATTTGTCAATGCCATACAGGCGATGTAGTTCCTCTATTACCTTCCCCAGAAAGCAGGCCCCTTGATCTGAGTGAATACGTTGCGGGCAGCCATACACCTGGATAAAGTTTTTGCAGATAGCATAAGCAGCCGATTCTGCTGTTTGATCTCTGGTGGGGGTCACCATGGCGAACTTGGTAAAATAAAATGGTTCTCCATAACTAGTGCTCTTATCCCTGGTGGGCCGGACTGATGGTTAAGTAATCCACCATTAGCAGCTCGAGGGGTGCTGTGGTTACGATTGTTTGTATGGGGGCTCGTTGCTCTGGTGGCTTAGTCAATTCACATAGGCGGCATGTACGGCACACTTCTATTACGGTTTGTAACCGGGGATGGTAGACTATTTGCTGTAGCCACTGGAAAGTCTTTTGCACCCCGAAATGAGCCCATTTCTCATGGGCTTCTAGAGCAATGTCAGTTAGTAGGGTTCCCGGCACCACCAGCTGCCATGTAGACTCAGCGCGTAGGGTTGTTTTGCGATACAATAGTTCCTTTTTGATCACCAGTCTCTCCCATTGGCGGAGCAGTAGCACAGTGTCCTTAGAAAGTATTTTTCTTTGGGCGTCATTGGGTAGTTGTCTTTGGGTGACCGACCGGCAGAGGGCGCTGGTTTCACTATCCTCTTGTTGGTGGCATATCCATTCATCCTGGGATTGTTCGAGAATGCCCCCAGTGGGTTTCATGCCGGACTGTTCTCTTGCCACTGCTGTGGTCTCAACGGGTTTTAAAGAATACGGTGTTTCTTCTCCTTCTAGCTCTTCATCCTGGCTCCATTCCGGGACAGTGTGCCGGATCCGGGATATGGCGTCGGCGTGAACGTTTTCTGCCCCTCCTTTGTAAACGATTTTGTATTTGAACTTGGCCATCCTGGCCACCCACCGTTGCTCCAGGGCCCCCAGTTTGGCGTTTTCAAGGTGGGCCAGGGGGTTGTTGTCGGTTCGTACCACCACCTCGGACCCCGGTAGTTACTCCGCGAATCGCTCCATCATGGCCCACACTACCGCCAGGAGCTCCAGCTTGAAAGAGCTGGAGTTGTCAGGATTGCATTCGGAGATGTGAAGTGATCGGCTGCCATAGTCGATCACCCTCTCTCGGCCATCCTGCATCTGTGACAACACAGTCCCCAGCCGTCCAAGCTCCCGTCGGTGTGCAGAATGAACAGTTGCGAGAAATCCGCGTAGGCCAACATCGGGGCTTCGGAGAGTGCGGTCTTAAGGTCTCAGAAGGCTTCTTCCTGGGGTTCTCGCCATTGTACCTTACAGTTGTTAGCACCGACTGGAATCCCTCTCAGTAGGTCTTGCAGGGCTCGAACTCAGCGAGCAAAATTTTTCACGAAGCGACGGTAATATCCAGCCAGCCCCAAGAAGGCCCACACATCCTTCACTTTCTCGGGGGTAGGCCACTCCTGTATCGCAGCGACCTTCTCCGGAGACGGCCTCATGCCCTCGGTGGAGACCACATTCCCCAGATATTCAATTTGTGTGCGAAACAAGTGGCATTTTTGGGGCTTCACCTTCCATCCGTACTTTTGCTTCCGGCCAAGCACCTGGCCCAGGCGATGCAGGTGGTCCTCAAATGTGGTGGCATAGATGATGATGTAGTCGAAATATATCAGGGTGGCTTCAAAACTGAGGTCGCCCAGGCACCGCTCCATCAGGCACTGGAAGGTTCCAGGGGCATTGGCCAGTCCAAACTGCATCCGGTTGAATTCAAACAGTCCCATGGGCAGAATGAAGGCGTTTTTTGCCCAATCTTCTTCGGACATTGGTACCTGCCAGTATCCACTGGCCAAGTCTAAGGTAGAGAAATATTTCGCCTGTCCCAAGGTCGACAGAGACTCCTCTATACGAGGGAGTGGGTATGAGTCTTTGATGGTGCAGGCATTCAACTTTCAGTAATCCACACAGAACCGCAGGGTGCCGTCCTTTTTCCATACCAACACTATGGGGGCTGCCCAGGGACTCTGACTTTCCCAGATAACCCCTTTTCGCAGCATTTGGTTCAACAGCGTTTTCACTTCTTGGTATAACTGTGGTGGAATCTGCCGATATCGCTCCCTGATGGGGGCCGTCCCTGCAGTGGGAATGCCATGCGTAATGGCTGTGGTGCACCCAAAATCGTCCTCATGGCTGGCAAATACCTTTTGGTAATGGCCAAGTAGAGCTTCCACCTGGTGTATTTGGATCGGATCGAGGCCAGCGAGTTTGGCTCGCATTTTCTCCAAGATTGCTCGCCCCGCCTCTGCGGTCCGGACGGAGTGCACAGTCATAGCCCAGGGGTCCCTTGGATTCACCCCCATCTGCAACGCCAGGGGCGGGAGCACCTCTTCCAATGGTTTTACCAATTTTGCCATTTCTACGCGGGGCTTCAGGAGAATGTCCTGATCTTCCAAGTTGACACACCGCACAAGGATTGTCCCCTTACGCACAGTAGCCAGGGCGCGAGCCACCAGGAGGCCAGAGGGCAGATGCTCGAGGAAGCATGGCTCCACCTGCACCTCTACTCCTTCCAGCGGTACATGGGCCCGGATGGGCAGAGCAACAACTGTCTGTCCTGGCGGTAGTATGAGCTGAGGATCCGCAGGGGCAGCCACCCTCTCCAGCACCTCTCCCTCATTGCAAGCCTCTCGGACTCGTGCACCCCGCACCAGCTGCTGGAAGACTTGCCCCTGCAGAGTGCGGGGGCTCCATTGTTTCAAAGTCTCTTGGACAGGTTCATTGAGGAGACTGACGAATTCTTTTAGTATATTCATGCCCAAGGTGACGGCGTATCCCTGTCTCGCCTCCCGTCAGGACCACGCCTCGCCGGCCCAATAGCTTGCCACACATCGAGATCTGCATCCATGCTACTCCAATGATGGGGATGGGCAACTGATTGGCAGCCACTAGCTTTATCACGGACCCCCACTGGGGCCTTGTGCTTCTGGAAATTGCTGCCAGAAGTAAGTCACAGGCATAGTAGTCACTTGTGACCCCGTTTCCACCAGGCAGCGCACGGCGCGGCCTTCAAAATTCCGCCCAAACCAGCAGACACTTCGTGATTAGATCCTCGGGACTTCCACAACCCCGTGGGGTGCGTTCTGGCTCCGAGCGGCGTCCCCCCGGCTCAGAGCCCTCTAGTTTAATGGTGGCCGGAGCGGGTCCTTCCCACGTCGAGGGCACTCCCGGGCGAAGTGACCCACCTCTCCACAGTTAAAGCAAGTGATGGGCCGTGGAGGCCGGCCACCCTGAGAGTTACGGGGCCTGCAGGTGTCATTCTCGGTCCCAGTGAGCAGCCCAGGCCTTTCTCTTCACTTCAGCTAGTTCGTCTCTAATACTTTCCAGCTCCTGTCGCATTTCCCCCACCCACGGGGGCTCGCTGATTGCATTCATGGAGGCTTCAGTGCCCTGAGCCTTCCCCACGGGGGCTGTCACCCTTTGCTCTCGCTCTCGCGCGCGGGCCTCACTCCCTATCCCGGAGATGGTCAGACGCGGGTCTACCCGTACCCGCAAGGCTTGCTTAGTCAGGGGGTCGTGCAATCCGGTCACCAAGAGGTCACGCAGAGTAATGTCAAGGGGCCCCACGCCTGCTCCGTCCTTTCGCTCGCTGGCCGTATAGAGCTCCTGCAGCACATTCATGCACTGAGTGACGGTCTCCCCCTCTCCCTGCATGAGACTGAACAGCTGGGTTCTCAGCTCCCCTACATCAGTCGGGTCCCCGTGGGTCTCCTCCAAGGTCTGCAATACCCGAACAAAAGTATTTTATTGTCCCGGGGGTCTAAGCATCACGGAGTCCTTTGCCTCTCCCTCCAATGACCATGATGGCCACTTATGCTTCCAGATCAGGGGCCATCGGGTGCATTCTGAACAACCCCGAATTCGCTCCGCCCAGCTCCACATCATGGTATTACTGCCGGTTAACTTTGGCAAGTTGTTCAGCATGGCTCCCAACGACAAGCTGGTCCTGGGGCTACTCTCACCCGCTTGGTCTGCGGCTTCCCCGCTCACGCTCAGAGACTGCATCCTGCCGACTATGCCAAATGTGGTATTCGCAGGTACGCGGGATGCAGTGACGAGTCGGAGACGGAGCAAGCTTTAACTGAACCTTTTATATGAGGGCTATAGGAGTAATTAGTAAGCTGACAGTAATTCTCCTCGCAGTGAAGATATACAATACACAATTAACTGAGCAAACGGCTATTAGGCAGGTGCCAATGACTAAAGGGCCGTGATAGGGCCGTCTAAATGTCCTAAAACTATAATTAACGGTTAACAGAGTGTCACTTATCCTTCTCTGACGTCCTGCAGAGCTATGGTCCGGAAGGTGTCCGTTCGGCGTCTCAGCTGCTGAGCCCAGCGGATGAGGAGCTGTTGTAGGCTTCGGGCGTTCTTACACCCAGGGGCAGATGGGGCACAATAGGCCCTGGAGAAATTCCCTGGCGTTGAGACTGCCCCTCCCAGAGGCGAGATGGCGGCAGCTGTGGTCTTTGTCGTTAAGGCCACAGCTGCGGGCTGGAGTGAGACAGTAGCCGCCGCGGATGGCAGAGCACGGGCTGCATCCGCGGGCTGGAACAGGGCAGCGGCGGCCACAGGCCGCAGCCGCGGGCTGGAGTGAGGCAGTAGCGGTCGCGACTGGAGGCGTGCAGGCCGCAACCGCGGGCTGGAGTGGAGCAGTGGCGGCCGCGGCTGGAGGCGTACAGGCCGCAACTGCGGGCTGGAGTAGAGCAGCGGCGTCCTCAGCTGGAGGCGTACAGGCCACAACCGCGGGCTGGAGAGGCCATGGGTGACAGAGTTTCCTGCCTCTTCGCTCCGCTAGGGATCGTCTTCTCTGTCAGGAATTGAACCCAGTGTCTCTTGTCCACCGGCCAGCAGCTCTACCATCTGAGCTATTCTGCTGGCTACAAAGTTCCTTGCTGAACCCAGATACCATTGACTGTTCTTCCTGATCGGCTTCACTCAGTGCTCTCTCGTTTGGCCTCTGATTGCCAATTACACGCCCTATATAAACCTGGCCCTGTGGGTGTGTCATTGCGAGATTATTGTGCTTCCAGCCTTTAGTCAAGCTCTTTCTCCTGCTGCTCCTCAGCTACCGAACTGCCTTTCCTGTGTACCGACCTCCGGCTGCCACCTGACTACGTTATCTGCCTGTTCCTCTGCTACCGAACTGCCTTTCCTGTGTACCGACCTCCGGCTGCCACCTGACTACGTTATCTGCCTGCTCCTCTGCTACCGAACTGCCTTTCCTGTGTACCGATCTCCGGCTGCCACCTGACTACGTTATCTGCCTGCCCTCTGCTACCGAACTGCCTTTCCTGTGTACCGACCTCCGGCTGCCACCTGACTATTCTACCTGCCTCTGCTTCCCGTAGTGTTTGCAGTAACATCGGCTCCAACCCAGACGGGATCTTGACAGAATAATCTCGCGCCAAAATGGAGTCCGCTGTGAACACCCTGAGGCGGCAAGTTACGGAGCTTCAAAGTTTTTGTACTGACTCTCAAGGAAAATATTCCAAGTTACAAACTGATTTCACGGTGCTACAACAGGAAGTAATTGAGCTACAAAAACAACTTCTGGACGTGCGCAATTCAGGGTCCGAATCAAACGCGCGGCTGCCGCTGCCTGCAAAGTTCAGTGGGGATCGCCAGCAGTACAGAGGATTCCTCAATCAATGCCGCATATACTTCCAGATGCAACCTGCTCCCTTTACCAGTGAGAGGAAGAAAGTTTTTTCATGATAAATCTCCTGACGGATGAAGCTCTTGCTTGGGCTTCACCTTATGTAGAAAAGGACTATGACCTCCTTAATGACCTGGAAGCCTTCACCGCAGCTATGAATCAAGTTTTTGATGACCCAAACCGCTGTGCCACAGCAGAAACCAAATTACATAATTTGCGCCAAGGACGTCGCTCTGTTGCGGAATATACATCGGAGTTCCGTCGCTGGGTGGCTGACAACACCTGGAATTCAGCGGCCCAGAGAAGTCAATTTTGACGAGGGTTATCAGAACCAGTGAAAGACGAGCTGGCCAGGGTTGAGACCCCTGATCAGTTGGAGGACTTTATTCAACTATGTATCCGGATTGACCAAAGACTTACTGAAAGGAGAAAGGAGAGACTGAGAGCACTTGGGAATAGCCCTGGCTTCTCATTTCCAGCATCAGACCACCAAGAAAAGACGCAAGGCGTGTCTGAACCGATGCAGATCGATGTCATCCGAAGACCACTCTCTGCACAGGAGAAGGAGAGGCGACGTGCAGAACATCTCTGCCTCTATTGTGGGGACCCTGGACACTATGCCATCAACTGTCCTAACAAAAGGACTATAGCCTTTACCAACAACAGGTCTGCCAGCAATGGGGACCTTTCTCAGCAGTCGGATTCCATCATGCAGACTATCTCATCAGTGACACCAGAAACAGACAAAATACATACTACATCATCTCATTTTGTAATCCCCATTCAAGTCGTAATGGACACCCAAAAAATACAATGCTCTGCCCTGTTGGATTCGGGAGCAGGAGGAAATTTTATGGACTTAAAATTTGCACGAGATAACAATATTTCCAGTAGGACCAAATCCACACCAATTGAAATGGAAACTGTGGATGGATCACCCTTGTCTTCTGGACCTGTCACGCATGAGACAATCGAACTTGAGATTTGTATCGAATCGGATCATCATGAAGCTGTCAGTTTCCACCTTATTTCATCTCCGAAATTTCCGGTTATCCTAGGGATCCCCTGGTTTTCAGTCCATAACCCTTCTATCAACTGGGCATCAAGGACCATCACCTTTCCATCTGACTACTGCAAGAATAATTGTCATAAGGACCCCCCTGTTCTCCAACAAGTCCAAATCTCTGAGATCTTGTATGAGAAGGAAGAGAAACTACCACCTCAATATCAGCAGTTCTCTGATGTTTGCAGTAAGAAGAAAGCAGATCAATTACCTCCTCACCGTCCTTACGACTGTCCCATTGAATTGCTGGCAGGAACAACCATTCCATTTGGGCGGATTTACAATCTTTCCGAACCTGAATTGAAGGTATTAAGAGAGTTCCTGGATGAAAATTTAGAGAAAGGCTTTATTCGACCTTCCACATCTCCAGCGGGGGCACCCCTGTTCTTTGTTGAAAAAAAAGACTCCACTCTGCGGCCATGTATTGACTACAGAGAGATTAATAATATCACCGTCAAGAATCGCTACCCGCTACCCTTGATTCCTGAACTATTTGAGAGACTCCGTTATGCGAAAATCTTTACGAAGCTGGATCTTAGAGGGGCTTACAACCTCATACGTATTCGCCCAGGAGATGAGTGGAAGACCGCCTTCAGAACGAGATATGGACATTTTGAATCCCTGGTTATGCCCTTTGGCCTTAGCAATGCCCCAGTCACCTTTCAACATTTTATTAATGATGTATTTCGAGATTTCTTGGATCAATTCGTTGTGGCTTATCTCGATGACATTCTGATATTTTCAGACACCTTGGAAGAGCATCGCTGGCACGTCCAGTTAGTCTTGGAACGACTACAGGAGAACCATCTGTACATTAAACTTGAAAAATGTGAGTTTGAACAAACCAGTATCCAATTTCTGGGATATATCATCTCCCCAGAAGGTCTGAGCATGGATCCCAGCAAAATCAATGCTGTAGTGGACTGGCCTGTTCCAAGAAATTTAAAAGACTTCCAGCGTTTCATAGGATTTGCAAATTTTTACCGAAAATTTATAAAGAACTTTTCACGGATCATACTACCAATTACTACATTAACAAAAAAGACCCAAGCATTTTTTTGGTCTCCGGAGGCACAGGAGGCTTTTGACAAGTTGAAAACTCTTTTTACATCTGCCTCCATTGTTAGTACACCCAAATCCTGAATTGCCATTTACTGTCGAAGTGGACGCCTCGGACTCTGCAGTGGGAGCCATTCTGTCTCAGCGAGTTTGGGACAAAATGCAACTTCACCCATGTGTGTTTCTTTCCCACACCATGTCATCTGCAGAAAGAAACTACGACATCGGTAATAAAGAACTGTTGGCCATTAAAGTTGCCTTCTCCGAGTGGAGACATCTTTTGGAAGGTGCCAATCACCCTGTGACTGTCCTCACGGACCACAAGAATCTTGAATTCCTCCATACAGCAAAAAGATTGTCTGCAAGACAAGCACGATGGGCCTTATTTTTCTCAAGATTCAATTTTATAATTTCTTATTGGCCTGGTTCAAGAAATGGCAAGGCTTATGCTCTGTCCAGGATGTGTTCGGAACCTCAGGAGAGGTCTAGTAATGACGATACAATTCTAGGCCCTAAAAATATTTTGGGAATATTGCACTCTAAAGGACTATGTAATAGAATTAAAGATGGGTACCAAGAGGACTCTTTCCTTAACCATCCTTCGGAAGAGGTCGATCTTTCATTCAAAGAGGGTTTTGGATGCAGAAACACAAGATATATGTACCTGAATCTTCTCGCCTCGAAGTCCTCAAAAGTTTCCATGATTCTAAACTGGAAGGACATCCTGGAGTTGCAAAAACACAAGACTTACTACTTCGTTTCTTTTGGTGGCCTAATTGTAGGAAGGACGTGAGGAAATATGTTTCAACCTGTTTAACATGCGCACGAAACAAGACCCCACGATCATCTCCTCTAGGACTCCTGCAACCACTCCCAGTTCCATCCAGGCCTTGGGGATCTATTTCCATGGATTTTATTGTGGAACTACCCTCCTCCAAACAAATGACCGTCATCCTTGTCATAGTGGACCGACTCACAAAAATGGCCCACTTTATCCCAACGGAAGGAATTCCTACTGCTGAAAAAACTGCAGAACTGATGATCAAAGAGGTATTCAGGTTACATGGAATTCCTGACAGCGTGGTGTCTGACAGAGGCGTTCAGTTTACGTCAAAATTTTGGAAGAGTTTCTGTACAGCCTTGGGAGTCACTGTGAATCTTTCTACCGCTTTCCATCCTCAGTCCAATGGCCAGACGGAGAGAACGAACCAGGCTTTGGAGTAATACCTCCGTTGCTTCATTTCCTATCTTCAGGATGACTGGGTGGACTATTTACCAACAGCAGAGTTTGCCTACAACAACTCCATACATAGCGCTACATCTCAAACCCCATTTTTCGCTAACTATGGATTACATCCAGTATTTATCCCTAATCTGTCAGTGAACACTCCCATTCCTGCTGTTAATGACAGGCTTGCAAAATTACAGGAGTCCCAGAAGGAACTATCAGAGATGTTACTCAAGATCCAGGAAAGATATAAGGAAGCGGCAGATAAACATCGGAGAGTGCCCCTGCTCTTCAGGTTGGAGACAAAGTTTGGCTGTCCACTAAAAACCTTAAGACACATGTGCCATCCTCCAAATTGGGTCAGAAATTCATTGGACCTTTTCAAATTTCTGCAAAAATTAACCAGGTTGCTTTTCGTTTAAAACTTCCCAACAATCTAAAGATTCATCCAGTATTTCACATATCCTTGCTCAAACCCTTCTGTGAAAACCCATTTCCAGGAAGAATTCAGCCACCTCCTCCACCAGAAAGGATCCGTGGTGAAGAAGAATACATTGTGGATAAGATTCTGGACTCCCGAAAATTCAGAGGTAAACTGCAGTATCTGGTGCAGTGGGAAGGTTACGGACCAGAGGAAAATCCATGGGAACCAAAGGACAACATCCATGCTCCTGGACTTACAAGAGCCTTTCATCAGAGGTACCCAGATAAGCCAGCTCCTGAGATGTCCAGAGGCCATCCTGGAAGGAGGGGAGTACTGTCAGGAATCGAACCCAGTGTCTCTTGTCCACCCGCCAGCAGCTCTACCATCTGAGCTATTCTGCTGGCTACAAAGTTCCTTGCTGAACCCAGATACCATTGACTGTTCTTCCTGATCGGCTTCACTCAGTGCTCTCTCGTTTGGCCTCTGATTGCCAATTACACGCCCTATATAAACCTGGCCCTGTGGGTGTGTCATTGCGAGATTATTGTGCTTCCAGCCTTTAGTCAAGCTCTTTCTCCTGCTGCTCCTCTGCTACCGAACTGCCTTTCCTGTGTACCGACCTCCGGCTGCCACCTGACTACGTTATCAGCCTGCTCCTCTGCTACCGAACTGCCTTTCCTGTGTACCGACCTCCGGCTGCCACCTGACTATTCTACCTGCCTCTGCTTCCCCTAGTGTTTGCAGTAACATCGGCTCCAACCCAGACGGGATCTTGACATTCTCCCTGAGCCACGTGAATTCCTGCACTTTCCCACACGTTGCCGCTGGCCTTGTCTTGCTCTGCAAACCCTGTCACGTTTTTCCTCCTGGCCTCTCATCTCCCTCTGCGTCCAGTGCCCCCTACTGGTCTCTTGCCCTACTTTTATAGTCGCCCTGCCCCCGTACCTTCCAGAACAGTCTCTGGGCCGTCTTGAAGTTTCTTCCCCCGGGAACCTTTCCCCTAGGAACTTGACAGCCCCTTGTTTCCGGCCCAGCCCCACAGGGGGGCCTCTCTCCCTTACACATAGATGCTGGGTGGAGCTATATTACTATTTAGAGGTGATGTATAGCTGACTGTGATCCTGCTGGACGTGACTCCCCTTGACTCAGCGAGATGTGACTCTGCTGGACGTGATCCCTCGGGATGTGACCCCTCTGGACGTGATCATGCAGGACATGACTCTGCTGGACGTGACTCCGCAGGAGGTGACCCTGCTGGACGTGACTCTGCTTGATGTGACCCTGCTGGATATGACTCCGCAAGATGTCACTTTTCAGGACGTGACCCAGCTGGACATGACTCCGAAGGACATGAACCTTCCTGCTGGATGTGACTCTGCAGGATGTTACCCTGCTGGATGTGACTCCGCAGGACGTGACCCTGCTGGACGTGACTCTGCAGGACGTGACCCCACATAATGGTTGGCACGGTACTATTTAAGGAACGTGCCTTTGACTGTGAAGCCCCTCATAACTAAAGCTAGAAGGAGGATAGTACAGTGCCCAATTCCCCCCTCCCACTACTCTCCCAGGAGATGCATTAAATTTGGAAGCCCAACTGACCAATGGGGTGAAAGGGGAAGAGGCGGCCAACCACACCTACATGGGTTAAATTCAGGTGCTCTGGGTCATTTCCTTTCTCTTTTCCCTCCGGCTGACCCTTGGAAGCTGTGGTCCCACCCTCCCTCCCTTATATATTGAACTTTGCTTTGTTTTTTATGTTGCTGTGTAGCCCTGGTGTGAAGGCACACGCAGTACCCTGGAGAATGTGCGGAGAGGTAACAGTTTAATGCTCAATAAACATTCACTCCATCACACACTTAGACACACCCACAGGTCATATAGGCTAGTGAGATGCAGCCAGCGAGTCAGTCTAGCCTGGACGTGGAGGGAGGAAGAGGTCCAGCCAGTCAGTCAGTGAGCTCAGAGGAGTTCAGTTGAGTCTAGCTTCCTGTCTTCGGACAGAGCAGACAGTGTGAAGTCTGTGCAGTAAGAGAGAGGAGTGAGCATCAGGACCTTCAGTCTCCTGTCTCAAGGACAGTGGAGTTCAGAGACGTGCTCCTGAACTAGAAGATTACTGAGCACCTGTTAGCAAGCTCTGGAAAGAAGGAAGAAAGGGACTAGTCTGCATAGCCTTTGGAAGTGTGGAGTGCTTATGCTACAAGGGGAAAGGCATAGTGGAAGGAATTCAGAAGTGCCTTAGGATTGGATTATCCTGCACATTGTCACCGGTCACTGGGGACCGAAGCGTCACGATAGCTCCATGCATAGTGATAGAAAAACCAGAGGCTTACTGGACCTTAGGTTACAGAAAGCAGCCCTTGGAGTGTCGGTACGTAACTGGGGTCAGGGAGAGTGGGAACTTTGAGTCACTGCAGGACAACATTAGGAACCCAGCTCTCTCAAAGGAAGGCTCCGACCACAAAACTGACCGGGCAGTACAGCTTGGAGAAGCTGGAGATTCTGGAGTGAACTACGCTTTATGCTAGTTGAACTCACCATTTTGAAAGTTAAGGAGGCCCATAACCTGTTCAGCTGTTATCTCAAAGCACATTCTCCACCCGACCAGCCTCCCTGGGACCTGCCTTACCATCTGACAAGTAAAAGGTATGGAAAGACGCTGACGGTGTGAGACTGAGTTATTTGATTGCATCTCTGCACAACCCCACCATAACTATCGACCTGAGGGAAGAGTCCCACCTGTAGGGGACCCGACAACTAGCTGCCACACCATCCCCTCAGAGATCTACAGCAGCGCTGGTACAAATTACCAGAGAACTACAGGTGGCGTCACGAACTGTATATATACCTATCCCCTGTAAATATTCCCCCCAACATACGCCTGACCGCCAGGGCCACAGACCGAGCCACCGCTACCTGTGACAACCCCCATAGACTTCCATGGGCTCGGTTCTGGGTACCCCATTGCCCTGGTAATCCACAATTGTGGTGTGTGGTCAAGACAAACTTGGCGTCACGAACAGGATACGAAACTCGCAAAATTGCGAGCCCTGTGTGCCTGTGGAGGTGTTTTTGTGGAAAAGGACTGTTTGCTATTTTTGGCGCTAAAATCCGCCATTTTGCCACCAAATTCGCGCCCTCAGGCGCTGGAGAAGAAGGTGGGCGTGGATTCGTGGGCGTGTGCCCCCTGTGGCGCAAGAGAATGCCTGCCCTCTCAAAGTGCTATTACAATATGCGATCCTGCCCTACAGCAAAGGAGGTCCGCCTCCTCTTCACCTTCCCTGCGAGGAGGAGGAGACGCAAACCCCGCCTCCACGGAAGAGACCGGACGGCTCTGAAAGAAGATGAGAGACGGTTCTGGAACATCATGGAAGCAGGACGTGTGCAGCCGAGCAGGGAAGCGGAGGAAGGCAGGCCCCGTTCCCCAGCCAAGCTGCCACTAGAACCGGAACCATCCGTGGTCCTGCACCTGCAGCAAGCATTGCTGGAGATTAAAGAGGAAAATGCCAGATTGAAAAAGATGGTTTTGCAACAACCTGGCATGGAGGAAATCGAGAGACGCCGGCGTACCCTGATACAGCGGCGGCTGTGGGACGCGGTGTTCTCTCCCCTCGACGACCCCCCACGATTTGAGCTACCGAAACTTCTGCTGCCCAAGGCTAAGGAGCAACCGGAGGTACCCCCAAAAGGACCGACCCTGAACCTACCGAGGAAGCGGTGGAAGCGAGGGAGGTTGAGGAGGTACCGCCAGTTCCGGAACGCCCGCCCGGCCAGGAGGCCGCAGCAGATGATCGATCCCCGGCAGGGACACCGGAGGGGTCCTGTCCATCATTACCAGATGTCGACTGGGACGCGATGGAGCGTCTTGATGACGTCGCCTACACCGCCCAGTGGGAACGTGAGTGGCAGCGTCGCGAAGAGGAACAGCGACGCCGGCAGGAGGAAGAGCGGGAAGCGCAGCGGAACCGGCAGCGGCAGTACGAGCAGCTGATCGCGGACAAGGAAAGTGTCCACCGAGAAAAAGGTACTCTAAGGGAACCGCGGCGGCAGGGGTGTGTGACAGAAGTTCCAGCTCCGGAAGGGCTGGGGCTTCATTAGAGAACCGGGCCTCTACCCAGGGGTCTTTGTCAGTCGCAGGGACGTAGAATCCCACCTGCCCATCGGCCATCCCGGGAGGGACCTAGTTAATGGAGACATCGTCACCTACACACGGCACTGGGGTATGAAGGGATGGTATGCCCTTAATGTCACAATCGTCCGTGACCCCGTCCCTGACGCAGGTAACGTCACCATTGCCAGCGCGTCACAGTCACAATCTACCGCTGCATCAGGCCGTGCCCCGGCATCGCCCCAAGAAAGGATATCACCGTTGGAAGTGCCCTCTGCATACTCTTCACTACCTTGTTCTACTACATCGCAACCTGCGACCCATTCCACATCGCAATCAGTAGTCTACACGACATCGCGCACGGCGACTATTTCTGCATCGCGAGAAAAAGTGGCTATTACAGTGACGCAGACAGCGTCTCACAAAGCGGAAGCGCCCGGCGCGCCCCTAGTGGTTCGCACGAGGACTGTAGCGACCCAAACTCTGATAGCAGGTCACGACTTGTTGGTCATGGGATCTAAGGATCATCGTATTGTTCCAGCCCCCGGGATGGAAAGTATAATGGAAGCCTGCAAGAAAATGTGAAGAACGGTAGGACCCAGACAGGGTTTACCGCAGCTGAGAAGATGTATATAAGTTTTTATAAAAGTGAAAATAGTTTGCACCGTTGATATGAGTATATAACGTTTACATATATTGCCAAAAATAGAATGCCCGGCTGGGTAAGCAGATAAAGAGAGTTTTGCACTTTATGGTATTTATGTGATAAGTGGTCGCATATTTGCACCAAGTTTATAGGGAATACTCTAGTTGAGTAAATAGAATCTGATATAATGTGAATTATTTGAAAATGTGTCTTATAATGGACTGCGTGGCTGAGGACTGAGCCAGCCCAAAAACTGTATCCTGTAAATAGTTGCACTAAGGTGCATTATATTGGTTTTACATGAAACCACCTCAACTACCTCTGAATATAAAACCCGTGTGGTGTGGCACTGAGTGAGGTCTGCATTCAGATGTCCTGCAGCCCACCCAGGACCCACGTTGAAGGTTTGGTGCGGGTCCTTCACAAGAATATTGTCATTTATTTATATGAAAATGTCTATTTAGTATTTTGTATTTTTCTATGATCCAATGTTTTAATGCAACGTTCAAGAAATCCTTACCTCCCGGATGGGAAGAGTTACTGTTAATGTTTAATGCAAAAACAAAATGTCTTCTTGTATTTCACAGCCCGGGAGTGCTGTATTTTACCATGGGGGAATGTGTAGCCCTGGTGTGAAGGCACACGCAGTACCCTGGAGAATGTGCGGAGAGGTAACAGTTTAATGCTCAATAAACATTCACTCCATCACACACTTAGACACACCCACAGGTCATATAGGCTAGTGAGATGCAGCCAGCGAGTCAGTCTAGCCTGGACGTGGAGGGAGGAAGAGGTCCAGCCAGTCAGTCAGTGAGCTCAGAGGAGTTCAGTTGAGTCTAGCTTCCTGTCTTCGGACAGAGCAGACAGTGTGAAGTCTGTGCAGTAAGAGAGAGGAGTGAGCATCAGGACCTTCAGTCTCCTGTCTCAAGGACAGTGGAGTTCAGAGACGTGCTCCTGAACTAGAAGATTACTGAGCACCTGTTAGCAAGCTCTGGAAAGAAGGAAGAAAGGGACTAGTCTGCATAGCCTTTGGAAGTGTGGAGTGCTTATGCTACAAGGGGGAAAGGCATAGTGGAAGGAATTCAGAAGTGCCTTAGGATTGGATTATCCTGCACATTGTCACCGGTCACTGGGGACCGAAGCGTCACGATAGCTCCATGCATAGTGATAGAAAAACCAGAGGCTTACTGGACCTTAGGTTACAGAAAGCAGCCCTTGGAGTGTCGGTACGTAACTGGGGTCAGGGAGAGTGGGAACTTTGAGTCACTGCAGGACAACATTAGGAACCCAGCTCTCTCAAAGGAAGGCTCCGACCACAAAACTGACCGGGCAGTACAGCTTGTAGAAGCTGGAGATTCTGGAGTGAACTACGCTTTATGCTAGTTGAACTCACCATTTTGAAAGTTAAGGAGGCCCATAACCTGTTCAGCTGTTATCTCAAAGCACATTCTCCACCCGACCAGCCTCCCTGGGACCTGCCTTACCATCTGACAAGTAAAAGGTATGGAAAGACGCTGACGGTGTGAGACTGAGTTATTTGATTGCATCTCTGCACAACCCCACCATAACTATCGACCTGAGGGAAGAGTCCCACCTGTAGGGGACCCGACAACTAGCTGCCACACCATCCCCTCAGAGATCTACAGCAGCGCTGGTACAAATTACCAGAGAACTACAGGTGGCGTCACGAACTGTATATATACCTATCCCCTGTAAATATTCCCCCCAACATACGCCTGACCGCCAGGGCCACAGACCGAGCCACCGCTACCTGTGACAACCCCCATAGACTTCCATGGGCTCGGTTCTGGGTACCCCATTGCCCTTGGTAATCCACAATTGTGGTGTGTGGTCGAGACATTGCATTTATAAAAAAAAAAATTATACATATACATGATGTTATTAAGTCACAGTGGAAGTGGTTGAGAGAGGCAAAGGTTCATGGACCTGCGGCGATGAGCTCGCTAGGAAATGTGATTGCTTTTCTCTGCTGGTGTAATTAATAAACTGTGACCGACCTGTGTCAACCCATCTAGGCCTGTCCGTGTTTCATTACGGGATTAGGGGGAGGGTGGAAGGCACTGTTTAGGACACGGGTCTCCGCAGTCTATTTTCCCTTCAGCCCCCCATCTTGAGAGCATTATTGGTCAGGATTCTCTCTTTTTCTTGGCTTCCATGGCTTCTTCGCTGACCTTGTTGTATTGTGTAACTGACTCAGTGATACACTATGTTAGACGATGGAGGTGATCCCCGTACTGCAGGGCTCCCATCCTCAGGTTGACATCTTTTCTTTTCATAGCAGACCCCGCAGCCATCACAGTGTCCGAGGTGAACGCCTGTTATCAATCAGTGGGTCAGCGTCCATGGAGCACTGCCTGACAGATGAGAGGAGACAGCTTCCCTGAGCTATTGCACAACTCCGGGGAGGGGGATCTGCCTCGCCAAAATCCAGCCATCCATCCGGATCCCTCGAGCACCTTAACACTATATCTGCTGGAGCGTTGCTGTCCGATATGGCCAATAAGGGGTGCCAGGGTGGATGTGGCAAGGTGTGGATGGCAGCTAGTGCACTGGCTGTCCTAGCTTTGTGCTGCCAGCAGACTGATGCTGCCATTTTTCTCTATCTCCACCCCAGTGCATGGTAACCAAGGCAATACATGTGTGCAGAAACCCCCTCCTTTGTGTTTAGAGACCCCCGTTCTCCAGAGAAGAGATTTCTCATAAGAAATAGCTTTGTTAATAGATGACAAATTGCATAATTTTCGTAGCTACTGACACCCCCCATAGACGATACCAGGCAGTCTATGCTTGTTGTATTCCTCCCTTTCTCCTGCTACACCGTGTCAGTCTTCACTGTCCAGCTATTATTGTGCTCAAGAACCAGGAGGTTCACAATGAGCACAGCGGCAGTGCTGGGAGTTGTGAGTGTCACGATGCATTTTTGTATTCGTGGCAGCTCTGGTTCCACTCCACTTAAAGCTTTTTTCCTTTTGGACCATCGGGGGTTAATGTCAGTTTTTTACCTTGCTGGCAATCTGGTGTTATTGCATTTCTGCCAGGTCTGCTAAAGCTCCCACCATCCTTTAACCCCTTCATGACCCAGCCTATTTTGACCTTAAAGACCTTGCCATTTTTTGCAATTCTGACCAGTGTCCCTTTATGAGGTAATAACTCAGGAATGCTTCAACGGATCCTAGCGATTCTGAGAATGTTTTTTCGTGACATATTGGGCTTCATGTTAGTGGTAAATTTAAGTCGATAATTTTTGTGTTTATTTGTGAAAAAAATGGAAATTTGGCGAAAATTTTGAAAATTTTGTAATTTTCAAATTTTTAATTTTTATTCTGTTAAACTATAGAGTTATGTGACACAAAATAGTTAATAAATAACATTTCCCACATGTCTACTTTACATCAGCACAATTTTGGGAACAACATTTTTTTTTGTTAGGAAGTTATAAGGGTTAAAAGTTGACCAGCGATTTCTCATTTTTACAGCAAAATTTACAAAACCATTTTTTTTAGGGACCACCTCACATTTGAAGTCACTTTGAGGGGTCTATATGGCAGAAAATACCCAAAAGTGACACCTTTATAAAAACTGCACCCCTCAAGCTACTCAAAACTACATTCAAGAAGATTATTAACCCTTCAGGTGCTTCACAGGAACTAAAGCAACGTGTAAGGAAAAAATGGACATTTTAATTTTTCCAACAAAAATTTTCTTTTAGCATCAATTTTTTCATTTTTACATGGGCATCAGGATAAAATGGATCCTAAAATTTGTTGGGCAATTTCTCCTGAGTACACAGATACCTCATATGTGGTCATAAACCACTGTATGGGCGCATGGCAGGGCTCAGAAGGGAAGGAGCCCATTTGACTTTTTGAATGGAAAATATGCTGGAATATTTAGCGGTTGCCATGTCACATTTGGAGAGTCCCTGTGTGCCTAAACATTGGAGCTCCCCCACAAGTGACCCCATTTTGGAAACTAGACCCCCTAAGGAACTTATCTAGATGCATAGTGATCATTTTTAACCCCCAGGTGCTTCACAAATTGATCTGTAAAAAAAAGAAAGTACTTTTTTTTCACAAAAATTTTCTTTTAGCCTCAGTTTTTTCATTTTCACATGGGCAACAGTATAAATTGGATCCTAAAATTTGTTGGGCAATTTCTCCTGAGTACACAGATACCTCATATGTGGTCATAAACCACTGTTTGGGCGCATGGCAGGGCTCAGAAGGGAAGCAGCGCCATTTGACTTTTTGAATGGAAAATATGCTGGAATATTTAGCGGTTGCCATGTCGCATTTGGAGAGTCCCTGTGTGCCTAAACATTGGAGCTCCCCACAAGTGACCCCATTTTGGAAACTAGACCCCCTAAGGAACTTATCTAGATGCATAGTGATCATTTTGAACCCCCAGGTGCTTCACAAATTGATCTGTAAAAAAAGAAAGTACTTTTTTTCACAAAAATTTTCTTTTAGCCTCAGTTTTTTTCATTTTCACATGGGCAACAGTATAAATTGGATCCTAAAATTTGTTGGGCAATTTCTCCTGAGTACACAGATACCTCATATGTGGTCATAAACCACTGTTTGGGCGCATGGCAGGGCTCAGAAGGGAAGCAGCGCCATTTGACTTTTTGAATGGAAAATATGCTGGAATATTTAGCGGTTGCCATGTCGCATTTGGAGAGTCCCTGTGTGCCTAAACATTGGAGCTCCCCCACAAGTGACCCCATTTTGGAAACTAGACCCCCTAAGGAACTTATCTAGATGCATAGTGATCATTTTTAACCCCAGGTGCTTCACAAATTGATCTGTAAAAAAAAGAAAGTACTTTTTTTTCACAAAAATTTTCTTTTAGCCTCAGTTTTTTCATTTTCACATGGGCAACAGTATAAATTGGATCCTAAAATTTGTTGGGCAATTTCTCCTGAGTACACAGATACCTCATATGTGGTCATAAACCACTGTTTGGGCGCATGGCAGGGCTCAGAAGGGAAGCAGCGCCATTTGACTTTTTGAATGGAAAATATGCTGGAATATTTAGCGGTTGCCATGTCGCATTTGGAGAGTCCCTGTGTGCCTAAACATTGGAGCTCCCCCACAAGTGACCCCATTTTGGAAACTAGACCCCCTAAGGAACTTATCTAGATGCATAGTGATCATTTTGAACCCCCAGGTGCTTCACAAATTGATCTGTAAAAAAAAGAAAGTACTTTTTTTTCACAAAAATTTTCTTTTAGCCTCAGTTTTTTCATTTTCACATGGGCAACAGTATAAATTGGATCCTAAAATTTGTTGGGCAATTTCTCCTGAGTACACAGATACCTCATATGTGGTCATAAACCACTGTTTGGGCGCATGGCAGGGCTCAGAAGGGAAGCAGCGCCATTTGACTTTTTGAATGGAAAATATGCTGGAATATTTAGCGGTTGCCATGTCGCATTTGGAGAGTCCCTGTGTGCCTAAACATTGGAGCTCCCCCACAAGTGACCCCATTTTGGAAACTAGACCCCCTAAGGAACTTATCTAGATGCATAGTGAGCACTTTGAACCCCCCAGGTGCTTTACAGAAGTTTATAACGCAGAGCCGTGAAAATAAAATATCATTTTTTTTTCTCAAAAAATGATTTTTTAGCCCACTATTTTTTATTTTCACAATGATTACAGGAGAAATTGGACCCCGAAAGTTGTTGTCCAGTTTGTCCTGAGTACGCTAGTACCCCATATGTGGGGGGGAACCACTGTTTGGGCACACGTCAGGGCTCAGAAGGGATGTAGTGACGCTTTGAAATGCCAACTTGATGGAATGGTCTGCGGGCATCTTGTTACGTTTGCAGAGCCCCTGATGCGCCTAAACAGTAGAAACTCCCCACAAGTGACCCCATTTTGGAAACTAGACACCGCAAAGAACTTATCTAGATGTGTGGTGAGCACTTTGAACCCCCAAGGGCTACACAGAAGTTTATAACGCCCGGGCATGAAAATAAAAAAATCATATTTTTTCCACAATCAGGATCTTTTAGTCCCCAATTTTTTTATTTTCGCAAGGGTAACATGAGAAATTAGACCCCAAAAGTTGTTGTCCAATTTGTCCTGAGTATGCTGATATCCCATATGTGGGAGAAAACTACTGTATGGGCACACGTCGGGGCTCGGATGGGAAGTAGTGACCTTTTGAAATGCCCACTTGATGGAATGGTCTTCGGGCGTCATGTTACGTTTGCAGAGTCACTGATGTGCCTAAACAGTAGAAACTCCCCACAAGTGACCCCAGTTTGGAAACTAGATCCCCCAAGGAACTCCTCTAGATGTGTGGTGAGCACTTTGAATCTCCAAGTCCTTCACAGAAGTTTATAACGCAGAGCCGTGAAAATATAAAATCATTTTTTTTCCACAAAAATAATTTTTAGTCCCCAATTTTTTTTCCCAATGTTAACAGGAGAAATTAGAACCCCCAAAGTTGTTGTGCAATTTTTCCCGAGTACGCTGATACCTCTTATGTGGGGATAAACCACTGTTTGGGCATACGTCGGGGCTTGGAATAAAGGGAGCACTGTTTGACTTTTTGAACGCAAAATTTGCAGGAATCAATGGTGGCGCCATGTCGCGTATGGAGACCCCCTGATGTGCCTAAATAGTGGAAACCCCTCAATTCTAACTCCAACCCTAACCCCAACACACCCCTAACGCCTACACACACCTAACCCTAATACAAACCCTAATCATAACCCTAACCCCAACACACCCCTAATCCCAACTCTAACCATAAACCTAACTACAAGCCTAACCCTAATTCCAACCCTAACCCAAATTCCAACCCTAACCGTAATTCTAACCTTAGCCCTAATGCTAACCTTAACCCTAGTTCTAACCCTAAGGCTGGGTTCATATTGCGTTTTACCAGCCCGTTCAACACGTAGCGTTGACCGGCTGGTAACGGTATAGCATAACGCGATCGCGTTATGCTATACCCGCTAGCGCAGATGAATCAGCAGATAATCAGCCGCGGATCAGCAGCAAAATCAGTCGCGGATCAGCAGCAAAATCCGCCGCGGATCAGCAGCGAAATCCTCCGCGGATCAGCAGCGAAATCCGCCGCGGATCAGCAGCGAAATCCGCCGCGGATCAGCAGCGAAATCAGCCGCGGATCCGCAGCGAAATCCGCCGCGGATCAGCAGCGAAATCCGCCGCGGATCAACAGCGAAATCCGCCGCGGATCCGCAGCGAAATCGTCGCGGATCCGCAGCGAAATCAGTCGCGGATCCGCAGCGAAATCAGTCGCGGATCCGCAGCGAAATCCGCCGCGGATCAGCAGCGAGATCCGCCGCCGATCAGCAGCGAAATCCGCCGCGGATCAGCAGCGAAATCCGCCGCCGATCAGCAGCGAAATCCGCCGCGGATCAGCAGCGAAATCCGCCGCGGATCAGCAGCGAAATCCGCCGCCGATCAGCAGCGAAATCCGCAGCGGATCAGCAGCGAAATCCGCCGCCGATCCGCAGCGAAATCCGCCGCGGATCAGCAGCGAAATCCGCCGCGGATCAGCAGCGAAGTCCGCCGCGGATCAGCAGCGATGTCCGCCGCGGATCAGCAGCGAAATCCGCAGCGGATCCGTAGCGAAGTCCGCCGCGGATCAGCAGCGATGTCCGCCGCGGATCAGCAGCGAAGTCCGCCGCGGATCAGCAGCGAAATCCGCCGCGGATCAGCAGCGAAATCCGCCGCGAATCAGCAGCGAAATCTGCCGCGGATCAGCAGCGAAATCCGCCGCGGATCAGCAGCGATATCCGCCGCGGATCCGCAGCAAAATCAGCTGCGGATCAGCAGCAAAATCCGCTAGGAAAAAAAAAAAAAATTCTTTATTTTTTTTCATTTGTCCCTACCTATGATAAAGGGGGGTTCATTTACTTTTTTTTATTTTGATCACTGTGACAGTTTATCACAGTGATCAAAATAAATTTTTGAACACTGGGGGGCGCACTGCGCATGCGCCGGCCGGCGGGCGCACTGCGCATGCGCCCGCCATTTTCCAATATCGCGGCGCCCATGAAGAGGCCCGGGCGGACGCCGGGCCCGATCGTGGGACATCGGTGGATCGGGAGAGGTGAGTAGGGGGGTCGGAAGGCTGGGGGGGGGGATAGGAAGTGGGGGCAGTGGACCAAAAGAGGAGGGGAGCTGTAAGTGACGGCGGTGACCGATCGCTGCCATCTTTCGGTGGCGGCGGCCGATCACCGCCGTGACTCGGTGTGGGGGGGGGTCAGGGCTCGGTCTCCAGCCATGGCAGATGCTATTGCAGCATCGGCCATGGCTGGATTGTAATATTTCACCAATTAAATTGGTGAAATATTACACATTGCTCTGATTGGCTGTTTCACTTTTAACAGCCAATCAGAGCGATCGTGGCCACGGGGGGGTTAAGCCAACCCCCTGTGGTGAAGCACAAAGGGTCCTGTAACTGCGGGTCGGGTGACCTTTCAGTGACCCCGGTCTCCCTGCCCGCAGGGACGAGATCCTTTCATGACGCCACATAGGCGTCATGGGTCGGATTGGCACAGGTTTTCATGACGCCTACGTGGCGTCATGGGTCGGGAAGGGGTTAAAATGTCACCTGATGCATCAGCTGACTGTTGGTGATACAGGTCTTTTCTGGAAACCAGGCTAGTAGGAGCAGCTCTCTGGTGTCAGCCACGTCTGGTGTTTGGAATCCAGTTGCTGTTGTTGTTCTGCTGTGCAGTGCTTTGCAGCAAAGAAAGCTAAGTTATTATTTCCCTATTGGTATTGTGTTCCCCGCACACACACATTGTGTTATTCTGTTAATTTGCTTTGTGGTGTAGTTCTCTTTATTCCTTGTTTCCTAAACAGGAGATAGGGACAGGTCAGTGATTTGGGCCTCCCGACCATCAAGGGTACCCCCAAGTTAAGGAAATACAGGGCTCCTCCTAGTCTGACGGGCTGTTCAGTAACCCAGGTTCCTCATCTCCTGTTTTCTCATTGCTCCCTGTGACAGTGAGTGTGTAGAAACCAGGAGAGATGAACTCGCACTGGAGATTCTCAGATTGTGTTTCTCAGCTAAAATCCCAACCTTACTAGTCCAAACATCGGACTGAGTCTTCTGTATAATTTAAGAAGTGGCCTGATAGAGCAAACCTAGAAGTCGAAGCCATCGCCATAGTGGGTGCAGATGGTAAGAGCGGGCGAAGGTCTCATGTGCAGCCTCCACAAGGAAGATGCTGTCACTCATCACTCCTTATACCGGAGATGCTCCATGCAGTATGCAGATGTTGAGAGCGGGAGGAGGTCTCATGTGAAGCCTCCATGAGGAAGGCGGTGTCACTCATGGCTCATTATACCAGAGATTCTCCGTGCAGATGTAAGGGGGTGAAAGAGTATTACTGTTTCACCCCGCCCCTTAAGTGTACTTAATGTTTCTTATGTAAATAGTATGATACTTAATGTTTCTTATGTAAACAGTCATTGTGTAGTTATAAACATTCGGTGGTACTGCTACATAACTTTATGTATTATCGCTGATATTATGGTACTGCCACATTCATGATGTGTTACCATTATGTATATATATAATTGCTTATGTCTTATGTTCATTTGTATAATATTGTATTATGTTATGTGTTAGATGTCCTTTACTTATGTACAGCTTAGGGAAAGTTCAGTGCATCCTTTTGGGACAATAGAGGAGGGCACTTAAGTGTATAGTTTCTACATCTGGGGTAAGTGTAGTTCTGTTGTGGGCCACTAGGTGTGGGCATGCTAGTGGGCCTTGTTAAGTATAGCTGATAGGTAGTTCATGGAGGGTTAAGTGTAGGAGGGGCTGCCGGGTAGTAAGACAGGAGTTTGTAGGAAGTGAGATCAGACGGGGCCAGCGTGCCCATGTGTCCACAAGGGCTTAGGCCCGGACAACCGGCAGCCATGCAACGTTTAAGTACAGCAACCCACGTTACCCACGACCGCTGCATAGTCTCGCAGTGGGCCTAGACCGAGAAGAAAGATGTGGCGTCTTACTGCCTCGGCCAATGCTTTTAGGTCAGAAGTTGGCTGGACCAAAGAAGTGAGGGGAGCTGGAGCTTCGAAGGGTTCAGTGCAGATGGGCTGGATGCTTCACTGGGGGCCACCAAACGTAGTGATTGATGAATTCAGTTCTGAGGCAAAGCAGGCTGAAGGAAGTGTCATTATCGCGAAGTCAGGCCTGGAAGAAACTGGGGAGCAGTCTAGGACGGTCCGTTCCGGGCGTGTACTGCACAGAAGTGACAGCAAAGCAGGGACAGAAAAGGAAACGAATGAAACACCTGTTGTGCCAACTGTGGATGTAACGTGTGAAGAGTTAAGTAAAGAGTGTGTTCAAGTTATTCCGGACTGTGTCTCCATTACTGGGGGTCACCTAAAAGAGGGACCGTCGATGCCTGGGAGGTGCCCAGGAGAAGTGGAATCTGGAGATGCAGAGGGAAGAACACCTTATTATGTAGGGGAAGGACTGGACATGGATGCTACAGTAATCCAAGTCATGACTACAGTCTGTTCCCTCCTTTACACAGATGAGGAGAGCGGACCGAGGTCTCATGTGCAGCTTCCACAAGGAGAGCAGTATCACTCATCGCTCCTTATACTGGAGATGGTTTGTGCAGTGTGCAGATGGGGAGAGCGAGCAGAGGTCTCATGTGCTGCATCCACGAGGAGGGCGGTGTCACTCATCGCTCATTATACCGGAGATGCTCCGTGGGGAGTGCAGATGGAGAGAGCGGGAGGAGGGCTCATGTGCAGCATCCACCAGGAGAGCGGTGTCACTCATCACTTCTTATATCAGAGACACTCTGTGTGGTGTGCAGATGGAGAGAGCGGGCGAAGGTCTCATGTCCAGCCTCCACAAGGAGGGCGGTGTCACTCATTCATACTCCTTGTGAAGGATGAGGGATGCTCCATTTTGATTTATTAATTTCAGGCCCAATACATTATCCTGAGATCTCCCTCCATCGCTGAACTGTGGCCCCCACCCATGGGATAAATACACAAATTCCCAAATATGCAAATTGCCTCTTCAAAAAAAAAAGAGGACTTGTACTCTATAGCGCCACCTATTGGAAGTAGCGATCCTACAAGTCACAATCAACCCTTTAATGAGTCTTGTAATATGACTTAGGATAAAAGCCAAATCAGTATCTCCATTTGCAGACACGGTGTTTCGGACTATTGGTCCTTGTCAGTGCAAAGTAGGAGAGATCTGATTTGGCTGGATGAGAGGCTCTGGACTAGGGTCTAAGGTTTCTCCTTGTGGAGAGTAACATACCAGCTCTGGCGTGTCGAGGTAAGGAGGCTTATTCGCCGTGCAATGCTCCTCTGGGAAATTTAATATGCAAATTGCCTCTTCAAAAAAAAAAAGAGGACTTGTACTCTATAGCGCCACCTATTGGAAGTAGCGATCCTACAAGTCACAATCAACCCTTTAACGAGTCTTGTAATATGACTTAGGATAAAAGCCAAATCAGTATCTCCATTTGCAGACACGGTGTTTCGGACTATTGGTCCTCGTCAGTGCAAAGTAGGAGAGATCTGATTTGGCTGGATGAGAGGCTCTGGACTAGGGTCTAAGGGGTAAGGTTACTCCTTGTTGAGAGTGACATACCAGCTCTGGCGTGTCGAGGTAAGGAGGCTTATTCGCCGTGCAATGCTCCTCTGGGAAATTTAATATGCAAATTGCCTCTTCAAAAAAAAAGAGGACTTATACTCTATAGCGCCACCTATTGGAAGTAGCGATTGTCACGCTGTCTAATGATATGTATACAATGTCAGTAAACTATTAATACAGGAACAACACTCTATACAACAACTAGTATAGCAACATCAGCATGTAAGTATAGAATAGATTTACCTGACACGATATCTGCTGAACTCAGGGTTAATCTTGAGGACTTGATGAGCTGAAACAGGAAAGAGGTGGACCGGGATCTAACCTGACCCTAAACTGGGGTCCTAACTAATCCCTCACCTTGGAGGTACTGATAATGGTTCAGAGGTCCAAGTCACCAACCTAACCCTGTCTCCTATCAGACCCTGAACCCTGTAATCAGTCCTAAGAAGGATCCTGACTACCACCAAAGGGATATGGGCTGATCTTAGCTAAATACACAGATTAGACATATAAGACAGACAGGATAACACTCGCTTGCATACACACTCAAACACCAAAGGAACATAAATGGTCTGGGAAATAAACTCTAACCAAGTTGAGCCCAGAACAACTACGGAGCTCACAACTAAAGTCTATACAGATTCATTCCTATCTGTGGTCTGCATGAAGGTTTCACTGGCAACTCCCCAAGCAGACAACCAGGAATTTAAAGGAAACCAATCAACAAATAATCAATTGCAGCCGGGAGAAACTGCACCCAGTCCCAGCACCGAGCACAGACAGAATTAACTCCCTAGCTGCCAAACACAAAGAAACAGCAGCTCAGCTGTGAGAAGTCAAAATGTGCAACCGCGACGATCTTCGTGGCAATGCACACATGACAGTACCCCCCCTTCTACGAGGGCCTCCGGACCCTCAGGGCCAGGCCTGCCCGGGTGAGTTCTGTGGAAGGTCCGAACCAAACGATCTGCGTTAACATCAGACGCAGGGACCCACGTCCTCTCCTCTGGACCATACCCCTTCCAATGCACCAAGTACTGAAGGGACCGGCGATTCAGACGTGAGTCAATGATCTTTGATACTTGAAATTCCAAGTTACCATTGACCAACACAGGAGGACGAGGTAGAGGTGACGGTATGACTGGTGCCACATACCTTTTAAGTAATGATTTGTGGAACACATTATGAATTTTAAACGTAGGAGGGAGGTCCAGACGAAATGCCACAGGATTAATTATGGAACTGATCCTGTACGGCCCGATGAATCTGGGACCCAGTTTCCAGGAGGGCACTTTAAGTTTTATATTACTGGTAGACAACCATACCAGATCATTCACATTCAGATCTGGACCAGACACTCTCCTCCTATCAGCCATACGTTTGTAACGGTTCCCCATCGCACTCAGATTATTCAATACACCTCTCCACACAGAAGCAAGTGACGACGAGAAACGCTCCTCCTCAGGAACCCCAGAAGGGCCCCCCCCATTGAAAGTACAAAACTGGGGATGAAAACCATATGCCCCAAAAAACGGGGACTTACCAGTGGACTCGCTCCGCCTGTTGTTAAGAGCGAACTCTGCCAGAGGCAAGAAAGAAGACCAGTCCTCTTGGTTCTCTGAGACAAAACACCGGAGATATGTCTCTAAGCTCTGATTCAGACGCTCTGTCTGACCATTGGTCTGCGGATGAAAAGCCGAGGAAAATGACAATTGCATCCCCCGACGTAAACAAAATGCCCTCCAAAATTTGGACACAAACTGAGACCCCCTATCTGACACCACATCAGAAGGCAACCCATGAAGTCTAACGATCTCCCTAATGAACACCTGCGCCAGTTTTAGCATTAGGGAGTGCAGGAAGAGCAACGAAATGTGCCATCTTACTGAACCTGTCAACAACCACCAGTATGACAGTATTCCCTGACGACGGAGGAAGGTCCGTAATGAAGTCCATAGATAAATGAGTCCATGGACGCTCCGGAAGTTTCAAGGGTAAAAGGGTCCCAGACGGACGGGTATGAGGGGTTTTAGAGCGAGCACACACCCCACATGACGCGACAAAAGTTATAACATCTTTATTAGCATTAGGCCACCAAAACCGGCGAGAAAGGAGATCTAAAGTAGCCTTACTCCCTGGATGTCCTGCTAGAGCAGAATTATGATGTGCCTCAATAACCTTTTGTCTCAACAGATTTGGGACAAACAGTCTCCCTGGAGGTCCTGCAGGGGCGTCCCCCTGAGCCTCTAACACCTCCTCCTCAAGCTCAGAAAATACAGCCGACACTACCACCCCCTCCTGAAGGATAGGACTCGGGTCATCTGTTTTCCCGGCCCCTGGGAAACTGCGAGACAAGGCATCAGCCTTTACATTCTTAGACCCCGGGCGATAAGTGACGACAAAATTAAACCTGGTAAAAAACAACGACCATCGAGCTTGTCTGGAATTCAGACGCTTAGCGGATTCCAAATACAACAGGTTCTTGTGATCAGTAATAACGGTAACCGGGTGGACTGCCCCCTCCAAAAAGTGACGCCATTCTTCAAAAGCTAACTTAATGGCCAAAAGTTCCCTATTGCCGATATCATAATTCCTTTCGGCGGACGACAATTTCTTAGAAAAGAAAGCGCACGGATGCCATTTACCAGGGGACGGACCCTGGGACAATATAGCACCCACCCCTACGTCAGACGCATCCACCTCCACAATGAACGGCTGAGATGCATCTGGTTGGATGAGAACGAGTGCCGAAGCAAAACATTTTCTCAAAGAGGAAAAGGCTTGGCAAGCTTTGTCCGACCATTTAGAAAAATCCGTCCCTTTTCTTGTCATGTCAGTGAGAGGTTTGACGACAGATGAGAAATTACAAATAAATTTCCGGTAGTAGTTAGCAAACCCCAAAAAACGCTGCAGAGCCTTAAGATCCCCTGGCTGATCCCATTCAAGCACTGCTCTCACCTTTTCAGGGTCCATACGGAAAACGGAGGCTGACACCAAAAAACCCAAAAACTGAAGTTCCTGTACGGCAAATACACACTTCTCCAGTTTGGCGTATAATTTATTGTCTCGCAAGATCTGCAACACCTGTCTCACATGCTCCTGATGAGACACAAGATCTGGCGAGTAAATTAAAATGTCGTCCAAATATACAACCACAAACAGCCCCACAAGGTGACGAAAAATGTCATTAACAAAATGTTGGAATACTGCTGGTGCAGTAGTCAGACCAAAAGGCATGACTAGGTTCTCATAATGTCCCTCCGGCGTGTTAAACGCCGTTTTCCACTCATCCCCCTCTTTTATCCTAATCAGATTATACGCCCCCCTGAGATCCAATTTAGAAAACCATTTGGCGCCAACAATTTGATTGAAGAGATCAGGAATAAGAGGGAGTGGATACGGATCTCGAACAGTAATCCGATTAAGTTCGCGGAAATCCAAGCAAGGGCGTAGGCCTCCATCTTTCTTCTTCACAAAGAAGAACCCCGCGGCTACTGGGGAAGATGAAGGTCTAATATGCCCTTTGGCCAGACTTTCAGAAATATAATCTTTCATAGCCTGCCTCTCAGGACCAGAAAGATTATACAACCTAGCTTTAGGCAACTTAGCATCAGGAAGGAGATTAATAGAGCAGTCATACACGCGATGAGGAGGCAACTCCTGACACCCCTCCTCAGAGAAAACATCCCCAAAATCCTCCAAAAAAGGAGGCAATGTACTAGGCACGACCGCACTGATGACTGTGTTCATGCAGTTGCTTTTGCAAAACTCACCCCATTGGCTTATTTCTCTGGACTGCCAATTAATCACAGGGTTATGTTTAACCAACCAAGGAAGTCCCAACACAATGGGAGTAGGTAGACCCTCCAACACATAACAAGATAATTGTTCCCTATTTATTGCCCCTACCCGAAGGTCAATGTTATGAACCTCATGAACAAAGCTACCTTGGCCGAGAGGCCTGGCGTCAATGGAGAATATAGGGATCGGTTTGACCAATACACTCAGATGCATACCTTGAGCCTGAGCAAACTGAGCGTCAACCAGATTAGCCCCGGAACCACTATCAAGAAGAACAGACAATCTCTCCACTCTCGTACCAACTACCACCTCCACTGGTACAAGGAACTGAGAAGAACTGGCGGATGAAATACATACTCCCAGGTTGTCGTCCACCACACAACCTGGGATTAACAGTTTTCCGGCAACTTTTGGCTCAACAAGGCACGGGATGGACATTCTCCAACAAAATGTCCCTCTTTCCCGCAGAAAAAACATCTTCTAGTCCTGCGGCGTACCGCCAATCCCCTCCTACGAAATGATGTCCCTCCCAACTGCATAGGCTCATCCGAACAGACAAGGGGAACCTCAACATAAGGGACTTTAGTGGTAGGTGGAGAAACAACAGGGAGTGGGGTTACCTCACCCCTCTCCCGAAGCCGTCTATCAGTACGGATAGCTAAGGCCATAGCAGCCTCCAGAGAAGGAGGAGACTCATACTGAGCCAAAACGTCTTTTAATTTATCAGAAAGCCCATGACAAAACTGGCTCCTAAGAGCTGGGTCATTCCACTGAGTATCTGTGGCCCATCTACGAAACTCAGAAGCAAATTCCTCTGCCGGACGATCTCCCTGCTGTATCTTACGTAATTTTGTCTCAGCAAGAGAGACCCGATCTGGGTCATCATATACCAATCCCAGGGCAGTAAAAAATTGATCTACAGACAGTAGAGCCGGGGATCCCGGAGGAAGGGAAAATGCCCAGGATTGAGGGTCCCCTTGCAGAAGTGAGATAACAATTCCCACTCTCTGCTCCTCACTCCCTGATGATCGAGGCCGAAGCCGAAAATACAATTTACATGCCTCCCGGAAGGTGAAAAATTTGTCTCGCCCACCAGTGAACCTGTCCGGGAGAGCAACCTTAGGTTCAACTCTGGTTTGCTCCAGGGGAGACAAAACTTTGGACTTAATGTCCGTCAGCTCCATGGATAATCCCTGCAACTGCAGAGCCAGCTGGGCTACTGGATCCATGGTAACTGGAGATAATTTTTAGTGGCCAGTGAAAATGTCACGCTGTCTAATGATATGTATACAATGTCAGTAAACTATTAATACAGGAACAACACTCTATACAACAACTAGTATAGCAACATCAGCATGTAAGTATAGAATAGATTTACCTGACACGATATCTGCTGAACTCAGGGTTAATCTTGAGGACTTGATGAGCTGAAACAGGAAAGAGGTGGACCGGGATCTAACCTGACCCTAAACTGGGGTCCTAACTAATCCCTCACCTTGGAGGTACTGATAATGGTTCAGAGGTCCAAGTCACCAACCTAACCCTGTCTCCTATCAGACCCTGAACCCTGTAATCAGTCCTAAGAAGGATCCTGACTACCACCAAAGGGATATGGGCTGATCTTAGCTAAATACACAGATTAGACATATAAGACAGACAGGATAACACTCGCTTGCATACACACTCAAACACCAAAGGAACATAAATGGTCTGGGAAATAAACTCTAACCAAGTTGAGCCCAGAACAACTAAGGAGCTCACAACTAAAGTCTATACAGATTTATTCCTATCTGTGGTCTGCATGAAGGTTTCACTGGCAACTCCCCAAGCAGACAACCAGGAATTTAAAGGAAACCAATCAACAAATAATCAATTGCAGCCGGGAGAAACTGCACCCAGTCCCAGCACCGAGCACAGACAGAATTAACTCCCTAGCTGCCAAACACAAAGAAACAGCAGCTCAGCTGTGAGAAGTCAAAATGTGCAACCGCGACAATCTTCGTGGCAATGCACACATGACAGCGATCCTACAAGTCACATATAAAATTTAAATTTCCCAGAGGAGCATTGCACGGCGAATAAGCCTCCTTACCTCGACACGCCAGAGCTGGTATGGCACTCTCCACAAGGAGAAACCTTACATCCCAGACCCCAGTCCAGAGCCTCTCATCCAGCCAAATCAGATCTCTCCTACTTTGCACTGACGAGGACCGATAGTCCGAAACACCGTGTCTGCAAATGGAGATACTGATTTGGTTTTTATCCTAAGTCATATTACAAGACTCGTTGAAGGGTTGATTGTAATTTGTAGGATCACTACTTCCAATAGTTGGTGCTATAGAGTACAAGTCCTCTTTTTTTTTTTTGAAGAGGCAATTTGCATATTAAATTTCCCAGAGGAGCATTGCACGGCGAATAAGACTCCTTACCTCGACACGCCAGAGCTGGTATGTCACTCTCCACAAGGAGAAACCATATCCCTTAGACCCTAGTCCAGAGCCTCTCAACCAGCCAAATCAGATCTCTCCTACTTTTCACTGATGAGGACCAATAGTCCGAAACACCGTGTCTGCAAATGGAGATACTGATTTGGCTTCTATCCTAAGTCATATTACAAGACTCGTTAAAGGGTTGATTGTGACTTGTAGGATCGCTACTTCCAATAGGTGGCGCTATAGAGTACAAGTCCTCCTTTTTTTTTTTTTGAAGAGGCAATTTGCATATTAAATTTCCCAGAGGAGCATTGCACGGCGAATAAGCCTCCTTACCTCGACATGCCAGAGCTGGTATGTCACTCTCCACAAGGAGAAACCTTATCCCTTAGATCCTAGTCCAGAGCCTCTCATCCAGCCAAATCAGATCTCTCCTACTTTGCGCTGATGAGGACCAATAGTCCGAAACACCGTGTCTGCAAATGGAGATACTGATTTGGCTTTTATCCTAAGTCATATTACAAGACTCGTTAAAGAGTTGATTGTGACTTGTAGGATCGCTACTTCCAATAGGTGGCGCTATAGAGTACAAGTCCTCTTTTTTTTTTGAAGAGGCAATTTGCATATTAAATTTCCCAGAGGAGCATTGCACGGCGAATAAGCCTCCTTACCTCGACACGCCAGAGCTGGTATGTCACTCTCCACAAGGAGAAACCTTATCCCTTAGACCCTTATCCCTTAGACCCAAATTCCCAAAAGAACAGGAACATGCCATATGGCCAGAGAATTAGAGCCATGTGTTAATTAATGCGAGGAGGAACAGAGCTGGGACTCCCTGCTGTAGCTCTAGCTGTCCCAGATACCGAGCTATCGAGACTGGCTCTCCAGAACCACTTAGCCAGCCCAAGTTTGGATTATCCACATCGGTCCAGCCCCAACGAACCAATTGAGACATCCTAGATATTGGGAATTATTTCAACAAGGAGGTAAAGGGAGGAGGTTTCAGTTCGGCTCAGAGGGACGGTGGCAAATATAGGAGGGGGCGAGCTAGGGGTTAAAAGCTAGCTAAACACCTTTAGCTAGTGTCATTGTTCTGCCATGGAAGCCGCATCACGTCACGCGTGGAGTCAGACAAGAAGCTAAGAAAGCACCTGTGCACTCGAAAGCTTCCCTGGGCCCACATGTTATAAGGAACTGTAACTTGACACATACAGCTAACTGCAATTACATACCTACCTTTATCTGTACTTCTCGCTGTAATATCTGTATCAGAGATAAGCGATTTTGCCTTTTTTAGGGTCGAGTCGGGTTTCATGAAACCTGACTTTCTCAAAAGTCGGGTCGAACGAAATCGGCCGACTAACGGGATAAGTCCGGGGTCCGACTGAAACACGAAACCCAATGCAAGTCAATGGGGAAGCAAAGTCGGCAGGGAGTGGAGGACAGTAAACACACCTACAGTGCCCATTTCAATGCCAACGACATCAATTCTTATTACTTAAGCTTGTCAACCTTAATTTACTTTATAATAATAGTTACGCATTGAAAACTGGGGGTTATTTGGCTAAAGTTGTAGGGGGGGGGGTAGGGCTGGCTCCAGGTTTTCGTGGGCCCCGGGCCAAAGAGTCTCAGTGCGCCCCTTTAACACATACCACAATTCATGCTGCTCCGATACCGCACAGAAATATAGGTATAGTACAATGACAAAAACTTCACTTCTTACATGACATGACTGATATCTATTTTAAAATCTACAATAGCTCAAAAACCGGACAGTATATTCCTCCATACAGTATTATGGCCACCACATAGTGCGCCATACAGAATAATGAGCCCCATATATTGCTCCATACATAATTGGTCCCATATAATGTTCCATACAATATATGATGAGCTCCACATAATGCTCCAGTTTATGATGGTCCCCATGTAATGTGCCATACAGTATAGGACGGTCCCCATAGAGTAGAATGAGCCACACATATTGCTCCATACAGTATAATGAGTCGCATATAAAGCTCCATACAGTATATGATGGGTCCCATATATTGCTCCATACAGAATGGGCTCCATATAATGCTCCACACAGAATAGGTCCCATATGTGCTCCATATGATGCTCCATACCCTATATGATGCCCCATAAATAATGAACCCCATATGATGCTCCAGTATATGATGGGCCCCATGGATGATGCTCCAGTGTATGATGGGCCAATATAATGCTTCATATATAATGGGCCCCATTTATAATGCTCCAGTGTGTAATGGTCCCCGGATATGCTGCTCCAGTTTCTGATCTGCCCCATTTAGAATGCTCCAGTATATGATGGGCCCGATGGATGATGCTCCAGTGTCGTATGGGCCAAAATAATGCTCCTATATAATGGGCCCATTTATAATGCTCCAGTGTATAATGGGCCCCATAGATGCTGCTCCAGTGTCTGATCTCCCCCATTTAGAATGCTCCAGTATATGATGGCCCCATGAATGATGCTCCAGTGTCTTATGGGCCAAAATAATGCTCCATATATAATGGGCTCCATTTATAATGCTCCAGTGTATAATGGGCCCCATAAATGCTGCTCCAGTGTCTGATGTCCCCCATTTTGAATGCTCCAGTATATGATGGGCCTCATGGATGATGCTCCAGTCTATGATGGGCCCCATATATCATTCTCCCCATATATTGCTCCCAACATTAAAAAAATGAAATACCTCTCCTCGCTGGGCACTGCTCTACTCTGGACTCCTTAGCGTCGCCATCTTCCAGCTCTCTGCACTTGGACTGTTTAGGCAGAGGGCATACAGACGTGACGTCATCGCGCTCTCTGACCTGAATGTCACTGTCAGGAAACGCGTAAGACGTCACAGCGGTGGAGCAGGGAGAGGTAAGTATTGCAAGTGCTGTGGTCCTGAGCAAGCAGTGGAGCCCACTCGTGGGCGACGGCACTGGCCCAGGGCCCCTCATAGTACGCCGGTGTCTGAAGGCAAGTGGGCCCCCCCCACCGTCAGAGACACTTTTGCGTACTATGAGGGGCCCTGTGCCAGTTGCTGACACTGGCCCTGGGGGGGGGGATACAGCCCAGTTGGGGAGGTGGAAAAACTGGCATATGTTGAGGTGTAGGCTGGACATTCAGCTGCTGCAAATGGAGGAATTGAAGAAGTCGGAGGAAGAGGAGGACAAAGTGAAGCCATTTTGCTGGCAACCTATGTGTCATCAGGGGAAGGTGGTACAAAATCCTTTGAAATTCAGGCCAGGTGTCCAGTTTACAGGCCCAGTAGTCAAAGGGGAATGAACTGTGAGGGAGAACATTGATAGGGGAGGAGAGCTAATTTTGAACCATAGTTGACAACTGCTGTCTCCCGTCTCTTGCAATTGATTCATTATTACCAGTCGTGTGAGCGTTACTCGAGAAATCAGTCCACAACATGGTCATGAAACCCCTGTCTCCAATGCCACTTCAGCTGTGTGCACCACGAACACCTCTTCCGTTTGGCCCAGTACAGCTCGTGGTAGAACCTGCACCGCTGCTGTGTGCTGGGAATGCCTCTAACAAACGGTTTACCAGAGTTGCTTGTTTGTTCGCCAATATTAGCTCTAGGTTCTCTTGTGGCATGATGTTCTGTAATTTGCCTTTATAGCGTGGATCGAGGATGCTAGCCAATCAGTAGTCGTCATCCTTCATAATTTCGGCAATGCGGGGGTCCCTTTTTAGGATACGCAAGACATAATCACACATGTGGGCCAATGTTCCAGGTGTCAATGATGCACTTAGAGTGATGGGTGGAGGAGGACTTTCTGCCAAAAAGGGTACTGTATCACAAGCGTAGAGCTGTATACAGTCTAGGGGTAATTGTAAATCTCCGTATATATTTCCGGAGTAACAGACAGACGCTCACAGGCTCAGTATGGATTAGACCACAATATAAAAAGTAGAAAAAGGGTACTGTATCACCAGATACCAGGTATATATAGTATAGTGAAAATATTGTAAATCTCTGTATATATTTCCGGAGTAACAGACAGACGCTCAAAGGCTCAGTATGGATTAGACCAGAATATAAAAAGCTGAAAAAGGGTACTGTATCACCAGATAACAGGTATATACAGTCATGGCCAAAAGTTTTGAGAATGACACAAATATTAATTTTTACAAAGTCTACTGCTTCACTTTTTCTAATGGCAATTTGTATATACTCCAGAATGTTATAAAGAGTGATCAGCTTAACAGCAATTACTTGCAAAGTCAATATTTAGCTAGAAAATGAACTTTATCCCCCAAAACACATTTCAACATCATTGCAGCCCTGCCTTAAAAGGACCAGCTAACCTCTTTTCAGTGATTGCTCCATTAACACAGGTGTGGGTGTTGATGAGGACATGGCTGGAGATCAATCTGTCATGATTAAGTAAGAATGACACCACTGGACACTTTAAAAGGAGGCTGGTGCTTGGCATCATTGTTTCTCTTCTGTTAACCATGGTTATCTCTAAAGAAACACGTGCAGTCATCATTGCAATGCACAAAAATGGCCTAACAGGGAAGAGTATCGCAGCTAGAAAGATTGCACCTCAGTCAACAATTTATCGCATCATCAAGAACTTCAAGGAGAGAGGTTCCATTGTTGCCAAAAAGGCTTCAGGGCACCCAAGAAAGACCAGCAAGCGCCAGGACCGTCTCTTAAAAGTGTTTCAGCTGCGGGATCGGGCTACCAGCAGTGCAGAGCTTGCTCAGAAATGGCACCAGGCAGGTGTGAGTGCATCTGCACGCACTGTGAGGCGGAGACTCTTGGAGCAAGGCCTGGTCTCAAGGAGGGCAGCAAAGAAGCCACTTCTCTCCAGAAAAAACATCATGGACAGACTGATATTCTGCAAAAGGTACAGGCAGTGGACTGCTGAGGACTGGGGTAAAGTTATTTTCTCTGATGAATCCCCTTTTCGATTGTTTGGGACATCAGGAAAACGCCTCATTCGGAGAAGACAAGGTGAGCGCTACAACGAGTCTTGTCTCATGCCAACTGTTAAGCATCCTGAAACCATTCGTGTGTGGGGTTGCTTCTCAGCCAAGGGAATCGGCTCTCTCACAGTCTTGCCTAAAAACACAGCCATGAATAAAGAATGGTACCAGAATGTCCTCCAAGAGCAACTTCTCCCAACCCTCCAAGAGCAGTTTGGCGATCAACAATGCCTTTTCCAGCATAATGGAGCACCTTGCCATAAAGCAAAGGTGATAACTAAATGGCTCAGGGAACAAAACATAGAGATTTCGGGTCCATGGCCTGGAAACTCCCCAGATCTTAATCCCATTGAGAACTTGTGGTCAATCATCAAGAGACGGGTGGACAAACAAAAACCTAAAAATTCTGACAAAATGAAAGCATTGATTGTGCAAGAATGGACTGCTATCAGTCAGGATTTGGTCCAGAAGTTGATTGAGAGCATGCCAGGGAGAATTGCAGAGGTCCTGAAGAAGAAGGGTCAACACTGCAAATACTGACTTGCTGCATTAACTCATTCTGTCAATATAAGCTTTTGTTACTCATATGTTTGCAATTATTATATTTCTGTCTGTGATAAAAGCATCTGTCAAACACACATAAAAACCAGAGGGCAGCAGATCATGTGAAAATATAATATTTGTGTCATTCTCAAAACTTTTGGCCATGACTGTATAGGTGTCCAGTTTACAGGCCCAGTAGTCAAAGGGGAATGACCTGTGAGGGAGAACATCGATAGGGGAGGAGAAGTAATTTTTAACCATAGTTGACAACTGCTGTCTCCTGTCTGTTGCAATCGATTCAGTATTACCAGTCGTGTGAGCAGTACTCAAGAAATCAGTACACAACATGGTCATGAAACCCCTGTCTCCAACGCCACTTCGGCTGTGCGCACCACGAACACTTCTTCCATTTGGCCCAGTACAGCTCGTGGTAGAACCTGCACCGCTGCTGTGTGCTGGGAATGCCTCTTTTACATATTACTGTAGGAGTTTCTGATGGGAAGTGTATTGGAATACCCGGACGAACTCTGATTCTGTTGGGCTAGTGCAATGCTTATTAATCCATGATTTTGAATCTATATAATCACATTGCCAAATGTGTATCCCTTAGTCCTGATCTTGAGGCTGATTAGGTTGGGGGATGGTTCCTCAGTTTTAGGGGAGATCTTGATTGTCACTGTCTGTCATCTGTAAATTAATTGATATTTCTGTGTGACATTTTCTGGAGTGTGATCTATATTGCCTTAGCCTCATCCCCATTGAGGGCTTGTATACATATATATATTGACTTTACCAGCTATTTGCACGGTATGTAAGAAATGCCACCCACTGCCATGAGGCGTTTGATCCAGGGCCTGCTCCAGGTTTTTATGGGCCCGGGCGAAAAAGTCTCAGTGAGCCCCTTTAACACAGACCACGAATCATGATGCACAGAAACTGCAGAGAAATATGGGTATAGTACAATGCCAAATACTTCACTTCTTACATTACATGACTGATATCTATTGTAAATTGTACAATAGCTCAAAAATCGCCAGATCCTCACAGTGTACAGTACAGACCGGACAGTACAGTCCTCCATACAATATTATGGGCACTACATAGTCTCCCCCTCATCACCCATATAATACCCCATGCAGGATGTCACCCCCCATCCCCTATATAATGCTCCATGCAGAATACTCGACCCAATATAATGCTCCATACAGAATACTGGACCCCAAATAATGCTCCATACAGGATACTGGTCCCCATATAATGCTCCATACAAAATATGGAGCTCTCCTCTGCACTGTGCTGCGTTCTCCACTGTTACGGCTCAGGAAAGGGCACTGTGGAAAGACTCCCCATTATCATCATCATTGCCTGCCCATTATCATCAATATCATTGCCTCCCCATTATCATTGCCTCCCCATCATCATCATCATCATTGCCTCCCCATCATCATTGCCTCCTCATCATCATTGCCTCCCCATCATCATCATCATGATTGCCTCCCCATCATCATCATCATCATTGCCTCCTCACCACCATCACTGCCTCCCACCACCACCATCACACATACAGCACCACACACAGACAGCACCGCAGCACTCTCTCACATACACACACACACATACCTCACATCTCACCTGTCCGGCGTCCGCGCTCTCTCTGCCACAGCCGGCCGCTGAATGATGAGGTAATTCAGTGGCGCTGCTGTGAGAGGAAGCGCAGGCGCCCACTGGAGCCCGGAGCTGCGGCAGCGGAGGCACGGGGAGAGGTAAGCATTGCGCCGGGGCCCTGAGCAAGCGGGGGGGCCCAGTGGCGGCGCTGGTACCGCTCTCATCTGCTAACGATGGCGAGTGGTCCCCCCCGCCTGCTCAGGGCCTCGGCACTTGCCCGGGTATGCCGGGTGCTGACGCTGGCCCTGCGTTGATCCATGGCTGGCAGGTGGTAGCTGTGAGAGATGAGTTTTGCAAATATCATGTATCAATAACTTATCCCTCACTTCATAAATATTACTGGTTTTAAATATTACTGTAGGAGTTTCTGATGGGAAGTGTATCGGGATACCCGGACGAACTCTGAATCTGTTGGGCTACTGCAATGTTTATTAATCCATGATTTTGAATCTATATAATCACACTGCCAAATGTGTATCCCTTAGTCCTGATCCTGAGGCTGATTAGGCTTGGGGACGGTCCCTCAGCAGTAGGGGAGATCATGACTGTCATCTGAAAGCTAATTGATATTGCGGTGTGATATTTTCTGGAGTGTGATTTATATTGCCTGAGCCTTATCCCCATTGAGGGGTTGTATACATATATCTATTGACTTTACCAGCTATTTGCACAATATATAAGAAATGCCACCCACCGCCACTTGTGTTCAATTTTGTTTTTAATCTTTTGGGACAAAGGTTTGCCTTAGATATAGTTGGTCTATGTCTATTGTAGGGGTCCCTTTAGTGATTGGGTAGAGGGATTCCCTAGTGCTGTAGGGTTTAATAGGGGCCCTAGGGTCAGCCACCGTGGAGCAGGGGCGCCACAACATTTCCCCCTAGGGTGCCAACCTCCACAGCCAGGCAGGTGAAAGCTTAGGCTTTACACCAGGGACATCCAGATGTACCCAACTGTTTTATTGAAAAACACAATTATTGTTTGTTGTTAGTTGTCATGTGTTTTTGGTGTTACCTATCTAGGTATTTTAATCAATAAAGTATTGCCTATAGGGCATGTTCATGATTTTGGTTTTGAGGCCCTTATTTATTATTCATTGTTTGTGCTGGGAATGCCTCTAACAAACGGTTTACCAGAGTTGCTTGTTTGTTCGCCAATATTAGCTCTAGGTTCTCTTGTGGCATGATGTTCTGTAATTTGCCTTTATAGTGTTGATCGAGGATGCTGGCCAACCAGTAGTCGTCAGCCTTCATAATTTTGGCAATGCGGGGGTCCCTTTTTAGGATCCGCAAGGCATAATCACACATGTGGGCCAATGTTCCAGGTGTCAATGATGCACTGTCAGTGGTGGGTGGAGGAGCCCTTTCTGCCAAATCCACATCCCTCCAGTCACACACAAACCCTGTACCTGACCTTGGCAAGCCAATATTTTCTCTTGCCCCCTGAGAAGCATCCTCTTCCCCAAAATAATCATCCCCCTCATCCTCCTCTTCTTCCTCCACCTCGTCCAGGACAGTTCCCTGAGAAGACAATGGTTGACTGTTATCAAGGCTTCCCTCCTCCTCCGCTGCAGACGCCTGATCCTTAATGTGCATCAAAGTTTGCATGAGCAGACGCATAAGTGGGATGCTCATGCTTATGATGGTGTCGTCTGCGCTTACCAGCCGTGTGCATTCCTCAAAACACTGAAGGACTCTACAGAGGTCTTTCAGCTTTGATCACTGCACACCCGACAACTCCATGTCTGCCCTCAAACTGCCTGCCTGTGTATCCACCCATAAATGCATTACAGCCTGCCTCTGTTCGCACAGCCTCTCAATCATGTGCATGGTGCAGTTCCACCTTGTTGCAACGTCTATGATTAGGCGATGATTGGGGAGGTGGAGCGATCGCTGCAGCCTTTGCATACGACTGGAGTCTACGGGCGAGCGACGGATGTGCGAGCACAGTCTTCGCACTTCATGGAGCAGGGCTGTTAACTCAGTATAATTATTTAAGAAGCACTGCACCACCAGGTTCAAGGTGTGAGCCAGGCAAGGTATGTGTCTGAGTTTTGCCAGGGCTATGACCGCCACAAAATTACGTCCGTTATCACTGACTACCTTGCCTGGCTCAAGATGTAGACTGCCCAGCCATGACTCAGTTTCTTGCTGCAAGTAGTCGGCCAGTACCACCACGGTGTGTCTGTTGTCGCCCAAAGACATCATTTTTAAAACAGCCTGCTGACGCTTACCACTAGCTGTTCGATAGTGGGACACCTCGTGTGCAACACTGGCAGCTGCGGATGGAGTGCTCGTGCGACTGCGCTCTGTCGACGAGCGTTCGCTTCAGGAGGAGGAGGAGGACGAGGAGGGTCAAACGCCTACAGCCAACTGTTGCCTGTACCGTGGGCTAGGCAGCACTGTCCCACCGCCACTGTCCCCTGTGGACCCTGCATTCACCACATTAACCCAGTGTGCAGTGATGGACACGTAACGGTCCTGGCCATGCCTACTGGCTCATGCATCTGTTGTGAGGTGCACCTTTCCACTCACTGATTGTTTGAGTGCATGGACAATGCGGTCTTTCACATGCAGGTGGAGGGCAGGGATGGCTTTTCTAGCAAAGAAGTGCCGACTGGGTAGGTCATAGTGTGGGACAGCGTAGGCCATGAGCTCTCGGAACGCTGCGCTTTCAACCAAACGGAAGGGCATCATCTCTAATGAGATCAGTTTGGAAATGTAGGCGTTCAAAGCCAGTGTACGCGGATGAGAGGATGAGTACTTTCTTCTCCTACTCAGAGTGTCTGCTAGGGTGAGCTGGACTTGAGAGCTGCATATGGGGGAACAAGCGGTGGACATGACGGACTGAGAGGGGGTTGGTGATGGTGATGATGGCCTAGATTCAGTCTTTCGTTGCAAAAACTTTGTGATTCCCGGACTGCTTTGGCCTTGCGACGACACCTCAATATTTCTTGCTGGTGGTGTGCTAACCGGTGGGCTTACAGTGGGGGAAGCGATGTAGCGTTGCTGGCTAACTTCAGTCGGAGCAGGTGCACATGTGCTACCTGAGGTTTTGTAATCCGTCCACGCTTGCAAGTGCATGTTCATTAAATGTCTAAGCATGCAACTGGTATTCAAATTTCTGAGATTTTTCCCTCGGCTAAAGGTCCTTCAGCACTTCTTACAGATAACCTTTGCCTCATCAATAGGATTTTGGTCAAAAAAGTGCCACACTGCACTCTTCCTACTATGGTATAAATTTTCAGGGCTTGCACGCTGTGCTAATTTGACTGTCTGGCCAAGTTGTCCTGCAACTCTTTTTGTTTTTTTTAACACCTTTTTGGACGGCTATGGGCCTGCCAGATAACCCCAGCTGCGATGTCGATACCAGCTGCGGATCCTCCTCCTCTTCTGAGCTATTGCCAGCGGCACCGCCTTCCCCCACTGGATACCAATCCGGGTCAACAACTGGGACATCCATCACCTCCTCTTCAATTTTATCTGCACCTTCCTCTGTGTCACCGTGTAAGGTGGTATATTATGCAGGAGGGGCACCTGAGTTTTATCAGGGTCACATTCTGGCTCAGTAGACTGCGAGGGCAATGTAGTGCTCTGGGTGAATGTACCAGCAGAATCATATAACAGTGACTCCATGTCATATTCATCTTGGACTGGGGAATTCAGGATTTGACTTGATAACCTAGGCATGGTATGTGAAAAGAGCTTCATGGAGTAATCTGAAGTGTGGCCTTCCGCATCCTTCACTTTTGGTGGGGGTGAAGGACACAAGGAAAGGGGTTGTTCCTGACCAGAAGCCTGCACTGACGACTCAGTGCTTGGAGTTTTTGAAACTTCAGAAGAGGAGGCGATAGAGCTAGAGGCTGTTTCGACAATGTAAGACAAAACCTGTTCCTGATGCTCCTGCTTTAAAAGCGGTTTACCTACTACCAGAAAAGGGAGCCTTCCAGGCCTTCTGGAGCCAGACGATGATGCAGGCTCAACACCTCCTGCCTTAGGTGGTATTGTGCTTTTGGCACTACCAGCAGATGCACCACCACCACCATCAGTACCAGCTGGCCCCCCACGCCTCTTCCACCATACTTCCTCATGTTTGTGAAAATGTACCCAAAATACCAGCAGATATATGGTACTGTATCAGAAGCGTACAGCAGTATACGGTGAAGGTGAAAAATTTAAATTTCCGTATATATTTGTAGAGTAACAGACACAGACTCTCACAGGCTCAGTATGGATTACACCAGAATATAAAAAGTTGAAAAAGGGTAATGTATTAGAAGCGTACAGCTGTATACAGTGTTGGGGTAATTTTAAATCTCCGTATATATTTCAGGAGTAACACACAGATGCTCACAGGCTCAGTATGGAGTAGACCAGAATATGAAAAGCAGAAAAAGTGTACTGTATCAGTAGCGTGCAGATGTATACAGTGTTGGGGTAATTTTAAATCTCCGTATATATTTCAGGAGTAACACACAGACGCTCACAGGCTCAGCATGGAGTAGACCAGAATATGAAAAGCAGAAAAAGTGTACTGTATCAGTAGTGTACAGCTGTATACAGTGTTGGCGTAATTTTAAATCTCCGTATATATTTCAGGAGTAACACACAAACGCTCACAGGCTCAGTATGGAGTAGACCAGAATATGAAAAGCAGAAAAAGTGTACTGTATCAGTAGAGTACAGCTGTATACAGTTTTAGGGTAATTGTAAATCTCCGTATATATTTCCAGAGTGACAGATGCTCACAGGCTCAGTATGGCTGTATACAGTGTTGGGGTAATTTTAAATCTCCGTATATATTTCCCGAGTAACACACAGACTCTCTCTCAGTATGGATTTGACCGTAATACAGAAGGCAGAAAAACGGTACTGTATCAGAAGATACCAGCTGTATACGGTTTTGGGGAAAATTTGAATCTCCATATATATTTCCGGAGTCACACACAGACGCTCTCTCAGTATGGATTGGACCGTAATATAGAAGGCAGAAAAACGGTACTGTATCAGAAGATACCAGCTGTATATGGTTTTGGGGAAAATTTGAATCTCCATATATATTTCCGGAGTCACACACAGACGCTCTCTCAGTATGGATTTGACCGTAATATAGAAGGCAGAAAAACGGTACTGTATCAGAAGATACCAGCTGTATACGTTTTGGGGAAAATTTAAATCTCTGTATATATTTCCGGAGTCACACACAGACGCTCTCTCAGTATGGATTTGACCGTAATACAGAAGGCAGAAAAACGGTATTGTATCAGAAGATACCAGCTGTATAAGGTTTTGGGGAAAATTTAAATCTCCGTATATATTTCCGGAGTCACACACAGACGCTCTCTCATTATGGATTTGACCGTAATACAGAAGGCAGAAAAACGGTACTGTATCAGAAGATACCAGCTGTATACGGTTTTGGAGAAAATATAAATCTCCGTATATATTTCTGGAGTCACACACAGACGCTCTCTCAGTATGGATTTGACTGTAATACAGAAGGCAGAAAAACGGTACTGTATCAGAAGCGTACAGCTGTATACGGTTTTGGGGAAAATATAAATCTCCGTATATATTTCCGGAGTCACACACAGACGCTCTCTCAGTATGGATTTGACCTTAATACAGAAGGCACAAAAACGGTACTGTATCAGAAGATGCCAGCTGTATACGGTTTTGGGGAAAATTGAAATCTCCGTATATATTTCCGGAGTCACACACAGACGCTCTCTCATTATGGATTTGATCGTAATACAGAAGGCATAAAAACGGTACTGTATCAGAAGATACCAGCTGTATACGGTTTTGAGGAAAATATAAATCTCCGTATATATTTCCGGAGTCACACACAGATAGTCAGCATGTATTTGTCCGTGATACCAGCTGGTACACGGTAGTGTGTGAGGAGCGTACAGCTCTATACGGTGTGGGGAAAAATGAACACTCGGTAACTGTGCAGAAAAAAATAATAAAAGTATTAGTGTTGTGTAGGTGCTGAGTTAAAAAGCACTCTGCACAGCAGTGTACACACAGCAATACAGCTAGCAGGCAGCCTAATAATCAGCTCTGCTGCTGCACACAGGAAATTCCTCCCCTGTCACTGGCTGGCAGCCTAATAATTAGCTCTGCTGCTGCATACAAGAAATTCCTCCCTGTCACTGGCAGGCAGCCTAATAACCAGCGCTGCTGCACACAATAAAATCCTCCCCTGTCACTGTACACTAACTGTACAGCTAATCGCTATCAGCACAAGTACAGAATAAGTTTTTTTTCCTGCCTAACGCTCTCCCTACTGAGAAACAGCGTCAGCAACCTCTCCCTATGCTAAGATCGGCAGAAGTAAAATGGCGGTCGGCGGTAAGGGCTTTTATAGGCACTGTGATGCCACATAAAGCAAGCCAATCACTGCAATGCCCTTCTCTAAGATGGTGGTGGCCGCTGCGCATGTCATCCCGTTGCCCACAGTGTACGTCCTTGCTCATTGGCTGAGAACAGGCGCCTGCAAGCATTATGGGAAAACCAACTTTGGCGCTCGGGTCGCCGAACGCATGGCTGACCTCACGCTATGGTCTTTGGCGAAAGTCGGTGTTTTTTTAATCTGACCGACCTGTTTCGCTCAACTCTAATCTGTATATTACTTTGTATTTATTTGTATTATTTAGCGCGCCTTTCAGCAATTAATATATCAATTAATTTTGGGCTATTTTACCTCGAATCCCGATTTCCCACGTCCGTGAGTCTGGCTAGTACTTATACACTGCCTGGTTTCTGACCCAATATAAGCTTGTTAACGGACCGGGCTTATATCTAACGAGGAACTGGTGGCAGCATACCGTTCTGGTGTTATTGACGAATCCTGTCAGTGATGGATCGGAGGTTTATATATATATATATATATATATATATATATATATATATATTCCTGGCCTGGGACTGGTGATATACATTATATACTGCCCTCACTGCAGAGTGCCTCGATAACCAATATGTAATAGGGCAGCCTCTCCAGCGACTACTTATCCTAGGTGCAGTTCCCTGACTGACCTGTGGGTAAGGGGGGCGCCAGAGAGCTGTGACTGTGTGAGCTCCGTCACAGATTGGTAACGGCAGGGAGATATCTGTACCCACGGCTCTCGTTTCGTCACAACTCCTTATATCGGAGACGCTCCGTCCGGTGTTTTCAAATGGGGACAGCGGGCGGAGATCTAATGTGCAGCCTCCACGAGGAAGGCGGTGTCACTCATCGCTCTTTATACCGGAGATGCTCCACATGGTGTACAGATGAGGAGAGTGGGCAGAGGTCTCATGTGCAGCCTCCACGAGGAGGACGGTGTAACTCATCACTATCGGAGACGCTCCGTGCGGTGTGCAGATGTCTCGCATCTGGCTGCTGCTCACGTTTTATGCTGGAGATAAGCGTCTCACTTCAGGGAATATAAGCCTGTGCCTAATAAATGATAGCGCCATTTGCACATATTCTGCTGGTTGACGTATAACTCAGACACATGCAGGAAAACGCTGTGACTTTCCTGAAGGCATGGACCGTGGAAGAGATTGTTCAATCTCCACAATTGCAGTCCAGCACAACGCAGTCGGGATAGAGCAGATTGCTCCAAAGTAGTATCACAACCGTAATGACCAATGAATTACAGCCACAGTAAAAGGGAAGACTAAAAAGGGTGGACAGTGCAGGAGAAATGGACAAACAGAGGAGACCTCACATAAAGCTAAAATGGTAATGAGCGGTGATCGTCACCGGTGAGAGGCGCCTGCTCTGCTTCCTCACGTTGCTCTTCCGCTCTACAAAACAACAGAACAAATTGTTCAATTTCTCTCCTTCTCATTCATTTAATCATCCAAAACAGCTCGCTAATAACGTGGAAAGCGACCTGCTGCCAGCCTTAAAGCAACACCACACATTTACAGAGGATGCTGTGTATGTAGGGCATGCAACTTGTGATTAATGCAATCCTAATGATGCGGATTAGGCTCATATAAAAATGTCAGCATGTTTAGTCCTGGCACATGTGGCGCAGCATTGAAAGGGACCTGTAACATGGGTTTTCCTCTGATATCCCCACAACTACCCGTAAGATTAGCTGCTGCTTTTTCCAACAATGTCTTTTTTTTTCTAAAGTAGAATCAATATTATTGATAGAGATTTAATCTTTGTAGTGGCAGCTATGACTTGCCTACTTTGGACACATTATGCAATGAGAGCCATCACTGGAGAAGAACATCATGGTGTGAAGAAGAGAAGCAACATGGCAAAGAGGAAGACCAGCAACCTGATGGCTTGTTACTGTCAAGATAACTGCGGAGAAGACCCTGGTGGACATATCTAGGCTTGCACAAGATCAATCTTCGTACAGAGCAATCATCCATCAAGTCGCCATTACTCGATATTGAGCCAAAGGACGTTAAATAATTAATGAACACCTGTCTATTGTGGCTTGTTTGAGGTCACTAAAGACAAGGTACATCACTTTGAGCTGATCTGAAATCCCACGCATGGGCAATGTAGCTGTGAATATTTGCACTGACTTTATAGGCACATTGCAGATTGGGCATGTCTAGTATAGGACCAGTCTCACCTCACCTCCTTGACTCTAGCTCTTAACAGAACCTATAGATTTTTAAAACCATTCTCTCATTGAACTTTGGAGCTACAAGTTCTGATGGGAAAGGTTAAAGATCTACCATTCAAGACAACCATTCGCTCATCCAGCCCTGGAAGCTTTACAAGTTGGTTGTCCCTACAGCTAAACCTTCATTCTCTCTTTGAGTCAATGGACCCTGGATCTACAAACTACATCTCTGATGGGCAGATTGAAGACCCAGTCATCCGGCCCTGGAGCTACAAGCTTTAACTATGGTGGTACAGATTGGTTGTCCAAATAAAATCTTTTTTCTTCGAGTCATTGGACCCTTGATCAACAAGTTATATCTCAGGTGACACAGATGGAAAGTCTATTTGTAGGGACAACCATTATCTCATCAGATCTTCGGGCCCAGGATCTACACACTAGGTTTCTGTTGGGACATATTGAAGGTCTACTTGTTGGGACAAACATTCTCTTACCATACACTCAACACCACTAAATATGAATCATCTACTGATTTCTCCTCTTACGTTTGTCATCATTCAGTACAGAAACTTTCACTCCCCAAACTGTAGAGTTCAGAAATATTTATAACCATAAAATAAAAATGTCCATTTCACATTTGTAGTCCACATGTCGTCTTAGGGCAGCAAGCTATGTGTTCCTTCCAGTCCAGTGATTCTGTAGCACCAGCGAGCAGGCCTCTGGAGTAATTTTGTATCACGATTTTAGTCCATTTTCTACATTTACAAAGCTCACAATTTACCATGTAAATGAAAGAAAGATCTTTGTTAAGGCTCAATTATACAGTATTTCAGCCCATGACAACCTTGAAGCGCAAAGACAGCCCAATAGCTCAATACCTGACTTGTCTTCTCGATGTCAACGTCAAGTCTACTAAAGTGAGCAATGATGGATTTTAGTTTGTCTTGTATGACAATGGTAAGTTTTGGACAGAAGCTTCTGCATATGTTTTCTAGGTAACTAACTTTTAATCTTATAATGTAGGACAAAGCTTCGAAACACTTCTCATAGATATTAGCTGCTCAAATCAAGGATTTAGTCAACTGTTTGGAAAATCTGTAATGTGAATGACCATTCTCAAGACTTTTACCTGCCTTTTTTTAAGTCTTTTGTTCTTAGTCATGAAATTGAGTGTACACACTTGGAGATTACTGCTAACGACAGCGAAAACTTTTTGTAAGAACTCAACTATGTATAAAATGGTAAGCATTCAGCCTAAGTCTGTACAGCACTGATTGATAAGACTATATGGCATTCTCTACCATTAATCTCCATAGCCCCAACACTGCTCTGTCTGTGAAGGATTGGGAGCCAAGATTTGGTGGGCGCTCCATGACTACATTTGGTTGATGGTTTCATTGAACTTACTACAGTACATTCAGTTTGGTCCACAGTGTGGAAGTTGCTCCACAACCCCACGTTAATGTTAAGGTTTCCGACTCAGGAAATATCTATCCACTGTTTCTGACAGGTGCAAACGTAGCATGAAGTTGTAGAGTAGCCCCGAGTCCTTGCCACCGCTGACAATAAACGAGAAGTCAACAATGGGTGCTGCTGCTTCTTTCTCCTAATAGCCAGAACGTCCGCACTTTTCCTTTGCCCTGAAGGAACAATTTCATGGGATTTCAGAAAAGTTACAAACTCTAAACTTTTGAAATAAATAATACATATATGGAAAAAAAATCTAAAACGTATGTTACCTTCATCTCTACATCTCCTCGCAAGCCCAGCTGGAAGCAGTTAAACTCCTCTAACACATTCCGTGTGGCTGCAGAGACGTGAATCTTCAGTGCTACAAGGAATCACATGGATTAGCAGCAGGAGGACTCACAGATAACCACAACGATGAAAACCTTGACTGCAAACCAAGAACCACCTGCATGATCGTTACCGGCAATGTAGCACAATAGACAATATGTTGTGTGACGTTACAGAACTAGCTGAGAGCAGATCTGTGAAGGCAATGTTGGGCACCCATACAAGTCAATTACCTATAATCATCCCTAAAGTTCTATTTTGTTCGGGATAATTTGTTCCAATGGACTGTGAATGAAAATCTCACCTTCCCCATTTGACTCCATTCTTGATGCTGTGTTCACGGTGTCTCCAAAAAGACAGTATCGTGGCATCTTCAAGCCCACGACTCCAGCACAGACAGGACCTATACAAAGTAAAAAGTATTGGACACAAGATGACACAAAACTTAAATTGGGAAGATCCTCTCAGAAAATCGCTCTCTCGACTGACCCGTATGAATTCCAATACGAAGCCTCAGCTGTTGGTCAGGACGATGGCGAATCTTAAAAGTCTTGACAGCATCAAGTAAAGCGAGAGACATCCTGGCTATCTCGCGGGTGTGGAGTTTCCCATTACGAACTGGGAGTCCAGAGACCACCATATAAGCATCTCCTATTGTCTCCACCTGGAGGATATGAAAGCGGAGCAATGATGAAGGTCCATTGACTGTTCCTCATCCTTTATGAAAACACAGGCTGTGTATCCCACCTTGTAGACATCAAAGTTGTCTATTATGGCATCGAAGCAGGTGTATAAATCATTCAGTAGAGTGACGACCTGGGAAAAGAGGAGGGGCAACATCATTTTGGAAGGACAAAATAATGGTGTAAAGTAAGCTTTGAGTTAGCGTACGAAACACCTAATACACAACAATTGCTGCTCAATAATCAGCGTAGGGTATTAACACTAATCACAATTTGCCATATGGCAACTAATCCCTAACTAAAGATCATAATAAAACGTAACTTTTAATAAACTAATAGGACTTTAAAAACTCAAGCAATTGTGCAATATCCACTGTGAGGGAAATTTCCTACCTACAGTACAATCAATCCTTCACCATCCTATCCTCAACAGTGATATTATCAATTATTATGGGATCGGCGCGGCCGCTGCCTATGTCCCTATTGTAATTGCACTATTGACTTATTATTAAAACAATTCTCTTGACCTCCCCGACATGTTTCGCCAGCATGACTGGCTTCATCAGGGTTAGAGACTGAATGAGCACATGGGTGACCGTATCTTTTAAGACCTATGATATGCTAATTATGCAACTTGTCTCTTCAGAGAGGAAGTGAGCTAGAACTTTAGTGCCACCTATTGGAAGGTAGCAATCCTACAAGTCAATGTTGACCCTTTAACGAGCCTTATCACATGACCTAGGATGATAGCCAAACCAGAATCTCAATTTGCAGACACTGTGTTTTTTTTTTTTTTTTTTTATAAAACCATTCAGGTTAGCTATAAACAACTCAATATAAGCTCATCAACTTAAACGTCGTTGTTTCAACTCTCATCATCATGGCTCATATTTAATTTAGCATAACAAACCAAAGGTATACACAAAAGACGTCATAAACATCTATAAACATCACTAAAATTCACTGATATTTGATCAGGTGCTGCCATTTTTTAAATTTCCAAACGCCCTCTGCATCAGAACCACCACCGCCTTCACTGTCTAATTTATAAATCAAGTATAATCTAGAAAGGATCAGCCCGACACACTTATTCACAGATAAATGCTTCTCTTTGAAAATTCCTAAATTTCTCACATCCCACAAACTCTGCATCACACAAGTTATAATTAACCATAGGATTCTATTTTCCACACGACCACATGCACCAATTCCAAACATGGCAACATGCAAGTCAATAAGACTCACACCCGCTAACTCCTTACACAACCCACCTACACACTTCCACACACTGTACGCATAATCACAGTCCCACATAGTATGCCACACAGTCTCACATCCACCACAACCTTCTCTCGGGCACACTTCCGTTCTGGTCAGACCTCGTCTCTTCTGAACCTGTCGCACAGGCAAAATATTGAGCAAGGACATCCATACAATATCCCTTTGTCTATTAGACATCCCATGCGTTCCCAAACTCTTCCATGCAACCGAGACTTCATTCTCTCTCAAACCCACAATATTACTCTCCACATCATTCTTATGTATTATTTTCATCACCTTCTTAGTCATTCTAAAATCATTCATGGCACACTCAGTAAATCATGCTTCCTCACAAACTTCTCAATCACCTCATACCAGACCGGACACTTGAAAGCAACAGGCACTCTAGCATCCCTCTTTCTCCAACACAAGCCATACAACATCCAACCAGCAGAATATCTTGCCATATACGCTCCTTTATTTCCTTTATTCAACAAAATAACTACCGTTTTGATATACTGAAGCCCGAGAAAAATCTCAATGTTTGGAAAGGCCATGCCACCATGGTGACATGCCTTAAAAAGACTTTCTCTCTTAAGTTTTTCTATTTTACTACTCCAGAAAAAAGTAAAAACTAACTTTTCCACTTTTTTTATTTTCCTATTAGACGGTGGAAAAACTGTTGCAATAAAAAGCAAAATCGGAAGAATCACCGCTTTTATGACCAGAATCTTACCACTCAAGGTCAAGTCCCTCAGTCGCCAAAAATTTAACTTACGCTCTATGCGCAACCCACACTCCTCCCAGCTCTCCTTACCTTCCAAGTCCTTATTAAATAATACTCCCAGCACTTTGAGAGCACCCTCCTCACACTTAACCCATTCCATTTTAACCCCATCATCCCCAAAACATTTAAAGCTACATTTATTCCAATTCACTCTAAAGCCAGACGCACCACAGAAAAACTCCAAAAGCAACTTAACCCGACTCATAGACGCAACTTTCACTCACAACCACAACATCATCCATGTATCCAATAACTTTCACATGCTTCCCACCACTCCCAGGTACCAACAAACCTCGCACTATTTTATCACGTCTCACCAAGCACAACAAAGGTTCACTCACACATACAAATAAGACAGGGGACATGTGACACCCCTGCCTTACACCAGACATAATATTCACTTTCTCACTCAACCACCCATTAACAAGAAACTCGCTTGACACAAAATCATACAAAGACATTATCCCATTCACAAATTTTTTAGGAAATCCCATTCTCTCCAGAACTTTAAACAAAAACACATGTGAGACCCTATCAAACGCTTTCTCAAAATCAATTGTCAGAACCATACACTTCTGTTTCCTTCCCATGCAGTCCCCAATCAAATCCCTTAATAACAATAAGTTATCACTCATACTTCTTCCGGGCACAGCACACACCTGATCCTCATCCACAACATTACCAATCACCTCACGCATACGATTCGCCAACAATTTGCTATAGATTTTGTAATCTGCATTCAGCAGCGTTATAGGTCTCCAATTCTCTAAACACTTTCTCTCACACAACCACCCCCTCTTCATTGATTCACACAACTTACCATTCTCCCACATGTACTTACATATCTCAGTCAAATCAGCACCCAGAAAATCCCATGCTTTCACATAGAATTCTACCGGCAATCCGTCTTTCCCTGGTGTCTTATTCTTTTTAGTACTCTTCATCACGTTTTCTACTTCATCCATAATCACGTCCTCATTCAAAATATCACATTCTCCACTACCCAACTTGTTTTCTAACCCATTCAGCACTTCTGAAACCAGACCAGAGTCAATCCTTTTTTTATCATATAACTTGCTATAGAACCTATTCACCTCCTTTATCACATTCTCACCTGACACACACAAACCATTCCTATCCAGGACTTTATCCATATCAACCTTTCTCCCATTCATTTTCTTAAAAAAGAACCTTGTGCACTTTTCATCTTTCTCAAGATGTTCTATTTTGGTGCGATAGATGATTTCCTTCCCTTTCTCATCCATAACACGCTTTAATTCACTCTTTGTCTCAGCCAGCACATCAGACACGTCCATCCCACTTTCTCCACACTTCCTTAACCAGTCTATACGCCTGTTTAAATCATTAAATCTGTTCCGATAAATAGCAGCTTTTTTATAGCCCCATTTTTGAAGAATTTTTTGCAACACACCTTAACCCAGTCCCACCATTCCAGCACACACGCAAAATTCCTCTTACATACTCTCCACTCTTTATACTTTATTTTTAATTCATTCATCACAACCTCATCTTCTAACAACCTAACGTTCAGCTTCCAAACCCCACTACCATACACACGGTCATCAATCGCACTAAACACACCTCTCAAACACTCATGATCCGAAAAAGGTACAGCATTTTGTTCAAAATTCATACACAACATATTTTTGGAAAACAACATTTCATCTATTCTGGATGCAATACCACCCCTATCAGCATGGTATGTTGGCGGTGGTGGGATGCCAAATTTCAGAGCAGCAGCATCTAGAAGGGAAAAATCAGAAATAAGATTGGATAACTTTTTACCAGTTATGTCACAATTCCCTTCTGTGATGCAATTAAAGTCTCCAACTAAAACTGTAGGCATTTTGCCTGGAAGAAACAAACTTAATTTTTCCAAAAGAGCCAGACGCTCCTTTTTCCTGTCCTTTCCTGATGGACAGTACACATTAATAATTCTAGCCCGCCACCCCCTATAGCTAACATGTGCAATTATACATCTACCCACCTCTACCACCGTGTAGCTATCTAAACTAATCTCCCTGTTACCCATTAATATCCCTACACCATCATTCCTATTAACACATGAGCCATGCTGACCGTAAGGCCAGTCCTTATCGCTTGGAGCGTCCACAATCCCACATTCCTGAAGACAAAAGATGTGAGCATTCATCTGTTTAATATAATCTAGGACGATTGCCCTCCTGGATTTAGATCTTATTTGCCTGACATTCAGGGACGCAATGCCCCAATCAGCTTGGGGAGCCATAACATGATTGTGTTATTTACATGACGACAAACAGGCCACTTCTTCTTCAGCCGTTTTCATCTTCCATCTGGAACTGCAACTCCCCGAATCTGTTTACGTCTGCGGGAATGCCTAAAAAAACATTGGTGTCTGGAGAGAAGACATTCTGAGGGTAACTACATTCACTCACCGGACTTAAACAAACTTCACTGGCGTCTGCCCAATCCGTTCTGGGCTTCTTACGGGAAGTTCCAGGCTCCTTCTCCTCCTCAGAGGGCCTTGCAAGAGTGAAGTCACCTTGATCTCCACAACTGGTCAACTCCTCCTCAGTAGCTAACCAAGATATACTTGGGTATTACCAAGAGAACCCTCCAACTCCCCCTCCCCACAGACATCAGACTGATGAGGGAGCTCACATTCACCTCAGCAAGTTTCAAACCTGCCACCTCTGGGCTGGGAGACTCCGTTTGGAGCAGGGCCTCCTCATGTGCATCCATGATTTCAGGTTCCTCAATAAGATCCGGGTCTGTAACCTGTGGAATGTCAACAACTGCAGCAGGGGGCGCAGCTGCCCCACCTGTGACCTCAGCGTAAGACCTAGGACTGATCCTGGCCTTACAAACCCGATACTTATGGCCCTCCTCACCACAAGCATTACACATAACAGGATTTGTGCAGTCTTTTGCCATATGGCCGGAACCATTGCAATTCCTACAAGTTGGCATGTCCTTGCAACTATCCTGGGTATGCCCCAAATTTTTACACCTCCTGCAATATATCGGCGCTTCTGGAAAAAACAAAAAAACACTATTTTTCCCAATTGAAAAATTAAGAGGGGGTAATGGATGCCTCCCGGGCCTTGGGGATCCATCCCAAATCTCACAAAAAATTTGTACTTCCCGGTCCAGAGCCCTTCTCCATTCAGGACCCTGTGGGAGTACTGAACATAAATGCAATGTCTTTTCAAAAATAAAGTAATGTCCTCCAGGGAAACAAAAGGGTTGTGCATAAAAACCACAAGTGGGATATCTCCCTTAGAGTACAGCATAGTAAAGGTAACTCCTTCCAGCAAAGGATTTGCAACTCCATTTTTCAGGGCAGTAAACAAATTCTGGCAAGCCGCCATGGAAGATAGCACCAGCACATACCTGCCTTCCCCCCTGAACTCCTGCAGGCATATTATATCAGACTTCCGAATCTTCAAGATGTCATAAAACACCATGTTGACCAAATATCCCAGGGAAAAATGCAACTTCTTATCTTCAGCGATTTCAATCCGGAATCCATTTTTGACCCGGCTATCACCGGTTCCAGAAATTGAAGTCGGACTCCCATCGTCCACAACTCCAAGGATCTTCTCCCTGAATCCTCCTGGCTATCTCCCAAAAGCAGCAACCGGCTTAAGCCACCGAAGTGGCGATGCCGGATGGCCAAGAGACAGCACTCAATGTATCCTTTTTTTTTTTTTTTTAAAACCATTCAGGTTAGTTATAAACAACTCAATATAAGCTCATCAACTTAAACGTCGTTGTTTCAACTCTCATCATCATGGTTCATATTTAATTCAGCATAACAAACCAAAGGTATACACAAAAGACGTCATAAACATCAATAAACATCACTAAAATTCACTGATATTTGATCAGGTGCTGCCATTTTTTAAATTTCCAAACGCCCTCTGCATCAGAACCACCAACGCCTTCACTGTCTAATTTATAAATGAAGTATAATCTAGACAGGATCAGCCCGACACACTTATTCACAGATAAATGCTTCTCTTTGAAAATCCTAAATTCCTCACATCCCACAAACTCTGCATCACACAAGTCATAATTAACCATAGGATTCTATTTCTCACACGACCACATGCACCAATTCCAAACATGCAACACGCCATTCAATAAAACTCACCCCCGCTAACTCCTTACACAACCCACCTACACACTTCCACACACTGTACGCGTAATCACAGTCCCACATCGTATGCCACACAGTCTCACATCCACCACATCCTTCTCTCGGGCACACTTCCGTTCTGGTCAGACCTCGTCTCTTCTGAACCTGTCGCACAGGCAAAATATTGAGCAAGGACATCCATACAATATCCCTTTGTCTATTAGACATCCCATGCGTTCCCAAACTCTTCCATGCAACCGAGACTTCATTCTCTCTCAAACCTACAATACTACACTCCACATCATTCTTATGTATTATTTTCATCACCTTCTTAGCCATTCTAAAATCATTCATCGGCACACTCAGTAAATCATGCTTCCTCACAAACTTTTCAATCACCTCATACCAGACCGGACACTTGAAAGCAACAGGCACTCTAGCATCCCTCTTTCTCCAACACAAGCCATACAACATCCAACCAGCAGAATATCTTGCCATATACGCTCCTTTATTTCCTTTATTCAACAAAATAACTACCGTTTTGATATACTGAAGCCCGAGAAAAATCTCAATGTTTGGAAAGGCCATGCCACCATGGTGACATGCCTTAAAGAGACTTTCTCTCTTAAGTTTTTCTATTTTACCACTCCAGAAAAAAGTAAAAACTAACTTTTCCACTCTTTTTATTTTCCTATTAGACGGTGGAAAAACTGTTGCAATAAAAAGCAAAATCGGAAGAATCACCGCTTTTATGACCAAAATCTTACCACTCAAGGTCAAGTCCCTCAGTCGCCAAAAATTTAACTTACGCTCTATGCGCAACCCACACTCCTCCCAGCTCTCCTTACCTTCCAAGTCCTTATTAAATAATACTCCCAGCACTTTGAGAGCACCCTCCTCACACTTAACCCATTCCATTTTAACCCTATCATCCCCAAAACATTTAAAGCTACATTTATTCCAATTTACTCTAAAGCCAGACGCACCACAGAAAAACTCCAAAAGCAACTTAACCCTACTCATAGACGCAACACTTTCACTCACAACCACAACATCATCCATGTATCCAATAACTTTCACATGCTTCCCACCACTCCCAGGTACCAACAAACCTCGCACCACTTTATCACGTCTCACCAAGCACAACAAAGGTTCTATTACACATACAAATAAGACAGGGGACATGTGACACCCCTGCCTTACACCAGACATAATATTCACTTTCTCACTCAACCATCCATTAACAAGAAACTGTCATGTGTGCATCGCCACGAAGATCGTCGCGGTTGCACATTCTGACTTCTCACAGCTGAGTTGCTGTTTCTTTGTGTTTGGCAGTTAGGGAGTTAATTCTGTCTGTGCTCAGTTCTGGGACTGGGTGCAGTTTCTCCCGGCTGCAATTAATTATTTGTTGATTGGTTTCCTTTAAATCTCTGGTTGTCTGTGTTGGGAGTTGCCAGTGAAATTCTTCATGCAGACCACAGATAGGATTGTATCTGTATAGACTTAAGTTAAAGAGCTCCTTAGTTGTTTTAAGCTCACCTTGCTTAGAGTTTAATATCCCAGATCATTTATGTTCCTTCTGTGTTTGAGTGTGTATGCAAGTCTGTGTTTTCTCCAGTCTGTCTTATATGTCTAATCTGTGTATTTAGCAGAGATCAGCCCATATCCCTTTGGTGGTAATCAGAATCCTTCTTAGGACTGATTACAGGGTTCAGGGACTGATAGGAGACAGGGTTAGGCTGGAGACTTGGACCTCTGAACCATTATCAGTACCTCCAAGGTGAGGGATTAGTTAGGACCCCAGTTTAGGGTCAGGTTAGACCCCCGGTCCTCCTCTTTCCTGTGACAGTGTATCAAGTCCTCAAGATTAACCCTGAGTTCAACGGATATCGTGTCAGGTAAATCTATTCTATATTTACATGCTGATGTTGCTAATCTATATGTTGTATAGAGTGTTGTTCTTTTAAGAATAGTTTACTGACATCGTACACATATCATAAGACCGCGTGACATTTTCACTGGCCCATAAAATTATTCCCAGTTGCCATGGATCCAGTAGCCCAGCTGGCTCTGCAGTTGCAGGGATTATCCATGGAGCTGACGGACATTAAGTCCAAAGTTTTGTCTCCCTCGGAGCAAACCAGATTTGAACCTAAAGTAGCTCTCCCGGACAGGTTCACTGGTGGGCGAGACAAATTTTTTACCTTCAGGGAAGCATGTAAATTGTATTTTCGGCTTCGGCCTCGATCATCAGGGAGTGAAGAGCAGAGAGTGGGAATTGTTATCTCGCTCCTACAAGGGGACCCTCAATCCTGGGCCTTCTCCCTTCCTCCGGGATCCCCGGCTCTACAGTCAGTAGATCGATTTTTTACTGCCCTGGGATTGGTATATGATGACCCAGATCGGGTCTCCCTTGCTGAGACAAAATTACGTAAGATACAGCAGGGAGATCGTCCGGCGGAGGAATTTGCTTCTGAGTTCCGTAGATGGGCCACAGATACTCAGTGGAATGACCCAGCTCTTAGGAGCCAGTTTTGTCATGGGCTTTCTGACAAATTAAAGGACGTTTTGGCTCAGTATGATTCTCCTCCATCACTGGAGGCTGCTATGGCCCTAGCTATCCGTACTGATAGACGGCTCCGGGAGAGGTGCGAGGTAACTCCGCCCCCTGTTGTTACTCCACCTACTACTAAAGTCCCTTATGTTGAGGTTCCCCTTGTCTGTTCGGAGGAGCCTATGCAGTTGGGAGGGACATCATTTCGTAGGAGGGGATTGGCGGTACGCCGCAGGACTAGAAGGTGTTTCTTCTGCGGGAAAGAGGGACATTTTGTTGGGGGATGTCCATCCCGTGCCTTGTTGAGCAAAAAATCGCCGGAAAACTGTTAATCCCAGGTTGTGTGGTGGACGACAACCTGGGAGTATGTATTTCGTCCGCTAGTTCTTCTCAGTTCCTTGTACCAGTGGAGGTGGTGGTTGGTACGAGAGTGGAGAGATTTTCTGTTCTTCTTGATAGTGGGTCCGGGGCTAATCTGGTTGACGCTCAGTTTGCTCAGGCTCAAGGTATGCATCTGAGTGTATTGGTCAAACCGATCCCTATATTCTCCATTGACGCCAGGCCTCTCGGCCAAGGTAGCTTTGTTCATGAGGTTCATAACATTGACCTTCGGGTAGGGGCAATACATAGGGAACTATTATCTTGTTATGTGTTGGAGGGTCTACCTACTCCTATTGTGTTGGGACTTCCTTGGTTGGTTAAACATAACCCTGTGATTAATTGGCAGTCCAGAGATATAAGCCAATGGGGGGAGTTTTGCAAAAGTAACTGCATGAACACAGTCATCAGTGCGGTCGTGCCTAGTACTTTGCCTCCTTTTTTGGAGGACTTTGGGGATGTGTTCTCTGAGGAGGGGTGTCAGGAGTTGCCTCCTCATCGCGTGTATGACTGCTCTATTAATTTACTTCCTGATGCTAAGTTACCTAAAGCTAGGTTTTATATAACCTTTCTGGTCCTGAGAGGCAGGCTATGAAAGATTATATTTCGGAAAGTCTGGCCAAAGGGCATATTAGACCTTCATCTTCCCCAGTGGCCGCGGGGTTCTTCTTTGTGAAGAAAAAAGATGGAGGCCTACGCCCTTGCTTGGATTTCCGCGAACTTAATCGGATTACTGTTCGAGATCCGTATCCACTCCCTCTGATTCCTGATCTCTTCTATCAAATTGTTGGCGCCAAATGGTTCTCTAAATTGGATCTCAGGGGGGCGTATAATCTGATTAGGATAAAAGAGGGGGATGAGTGGAAAACGGGGTTTAACACGCCGGAGGGACATTATGAGAACCTTGTCATGCCTTTTGGTCTGACTACTGCACCAGCAGTATTCCAACATTTTGTTAATGACATTTTTCGTCATCTGGTGGGGCTGTTTGTGGTCGTATATTTGGATGACATTTTAATTTACTCACCAGATCTTGTGTCTCACCAGGAGCATGTGAGACAGGTGTTGCAGATCTTGCGAGACAATAAACTATACGCCAAACTGGAAAAGTGTGTATTCGCCGTACAGGAACTTCAGTTTTTGGGTTTCTTGGTGTCAGCCTCCGGTTTCCGTATGGACCCTGAAAAGGTGAGAGCAGTGCTTGAATGGGATCAGCCAGAGGATCTTAAGGCTCTGCAGCGTTTTCTGGGGTTTGCTAACTACTACCGGAAATTTATTTGTAATTTCTCATCTGTTGTCAAACCTCTCACTGACATGACAAGAAAAGGGACGGATTTTTCTAAATGGTCGGACAAAGCTTGCCAAGCTTTTTCCTCTTTGAAAAAATGTTTTGCTTCGGCACCCGTTCTCATCCAACCAGATGCATCACAGCCGTTCGTTGTGGAGGTGGACGCGTCTGACGTAGGGGTGGGTGCAATATTGTCCCAGGGTCCGTCCCCTGGTAAATGGCATCCGTGCGCTTTCTTTTCTAAAAAATTGTCGTCCGCCGAAAGGAATTATGATATCGGCAATAGGGAACTTTTGGCCATTAAGTTGGCTTTTGAAGAATGGCGTCACTTTTTGGAGGGGGCAGTCCACCCGGTCACCGTCATTACTGATCACAAGAACCTGCTGTATTTGGAATCTGCTAAGCGTCTGAATTCCAGACAAGCTCGATGGTCGTTGTTTTTTACCAGGTTTAATTTTGTTGTCACTTATCGCCCTGGATCTAAGAATGTTAAGGCGGATGCCTTGTCTCGCAGTTTCCCAGGGGCCGGGAAAATGGATGACCCGATTCCTATCCTTCAGGAGGGGGTGGTAGTGTCGGCTGTATGTTCTGAGCTTGAGGAGGAGGTGTTAGAGGCTCAGGGGGACGCCCCTGCAGGACCTCCAGGGAGACTGTTTGTCCCAAATCAGTTGAGACAAAAGGTTATTGAGGCACATCATAATTCTGCTTTAGCAGGACATCCAGGGAGTAAGGCTACTTTAGATCTCCTTTCTCGCCGGTTTTGGTGGCCTAACGTTAATAAAGATGTTTTAACTTTTGTCGCGTTCTGTGGGGTTTGTGCTCGCTCTAAGACCCCTCATACCCGTCCGTCTGGGACCCTCTTACCCTTGAAACTTCCGGAGCGTCCATGGACTCATTTGTCTATGGACTTCATCACGGACCTTCCTCAGTCGTCAGGGAAGACTGTCATACTGGTGGTTGTTGACAGGTTCAGTAAGATGGCACATTTCATTGCTCTTCCTGCCCTCCCTAATGCTAAAACTCTGGCGCAGGTGTTCATTGGGGAGATTGTGAGACTTCATGGGTTGCCTTCTGATGTGGTGTCAGATAGGGGGTCTCAGTTTGTGTCCAAATTTTGGAGGGCATTTTGTTTACGTCGGGGGGTGCAATTGTCATTTTCCTCGGCTTTTCATCCGCAGACCAATGGTCAGACAGAGCGTCTGAATCAAAGCCTAGAGACTTATCTTCGGTGTTTTGTCTCAGAGAACCAGGAGGACTGGTCTTCTTTCTTGCCTCTGGCAGAGTTCGCTCTTAACAACAGGCGGAGCGAGTCCACTGGTAAGTCCCCGTTTTTTGGGGCATATGGTTTTCATCCCCAGTTTTGTACATTCAATGGGGGGGCCCTTCTGGGGTTCCTGAGGAGGAGCGTTTCTCGTCGTCACTTGCTTCAGTGTGGAGAGGTGTATTGAATAATCTGAGTGCTATGGGGAACCGTTATAAACGTATGGCTGATAGGAGGAGAGTTTCTGGTCCAGATCTTAATGTGAACGATCTGGTATGGTTGTCTACCAGGAATATAAAACTTAAAGTTCCCTCCTGGAAGCTGGGCCCCAGATTCATCGGGCCGTACAGGATCAGTTCCATAATTAATCCTGTGGCATTTCGTCTGGACCTCCCTCCTACGTTTAAAATCCACAATGTGTTCCACAAGTCATTACTTAAGAGGTACGTGGCACCAGTCATACCATCACCTCTACCTCCTCCTCCAGTGGTGGTCAATGGTAACTTGGAGTTTCAAGTGTCAAAGATCATTGACTCACGTCTGAATCGACGATCCCTTCAGTACTTGGTGCATTGGAAGGGGTATGGTCCAGAGGAGAGGACGTGGGTTCCTGCGTCTGACATTAACGCAGATCGTTTGGTGCGGACCTTCCACAGAACTCACCCGGGCAAACCTGGCCCTGAGGGTCCGGAGGCCCCTCGTAGAAGGGGGGGTACTGTCATGTGTGCATCGCCACGAAGATCGTCGCGGTTGCACATTCTGACTTCTCACAGCTGAGTTGCTGTTTCTTTGTGTTTGGCAGTTAGGGAGTTAATTCTGTCTGTGCTCAGTTCTGGGACTGGGTGCAGTTTCTCCCGGCTGCAATTAATTATTTGTTGATTGGTTTCCTTTAAATCTCTGGTTGTCTGTGTTGGGAGTTGCCAGTGAAATTCTTCATGCAGACCACAGATAGGATTGTATCTGTATAGACTTAAGTTAAAGAGCTCCTTAGTTGTTTTAAGCTCACCTTGCTTAGAGTTTAATATCCCTGATCATTTATGTTCCTTCTGTGTTTGAGTGTGTATGCAAGTCTGTGTTTTCTCCAGTCTGTCTTATATGTCTAATCTGTGTATTTAGCAGAGATCAGCCCATATCCCTTTGGTGGTAATCAGAATCCTTCTTAGGACTGATTACAGGGTTCAGGGACTGATAGGAGACAGGGTTAGGCTGGAGACTTGGACCTCTGAACCATTATCAGTACCTCCAAGGTGAGGGATTAGTTAGGACCCCAGTTTAGGGTCAGGTTAGACCCCCGGTCCTCCTCTTTCCTGTGACAGTGTATCAAGTCCTCAAGATTAACCCTGAGTTCAACGGATATCGTGTCAGGTAAATCTATTCTATATTTACATGCTGATGTTGCTAATCTATATGTTGTATAGAGTGTTGTTCTTTTAAGAATAGTTTACTGACATCGTACACATATCATAAGACCGCGTGACAGAAACTCGCTTGACACACAATCATACAAAGACATTATCCCATTCACAAATTTTTTAGGAAATCCCATTCTCTCCAGAACTTTAAACAAAAACACATGCGAGACCCTATCAAACGCTTTCTCAAAATCAATTGTCAGAACCATACACTTCTGTTTCCTTCCCATGCAGTCCCCAATCAAATCCCTTAATAACAATAAGTTATCACTCATACTTCTCCCAGGCACAGCACACACTTGATCCTCATCCACAACACTGCAAATCACCTCACGCATACGATTCGCCAACAATTTGCTATAGATTTTGTAATCTGCATTCAGCAGCGTTATAGGTCTCCAATTCTCTAAACACTTTCTCTCACCTTTCTTATACACAAGCACAACCACCCCCTCTTTCATTGATTCACACAACTTACCATTCTCCCACATGTACTTACATATCTCAGTCAAATCAGCACCCAGAAGATCCCACGCTTTCACATAGAATTCTACCGGCAATCCGTCTTTCCCTGGTGTCTTATTCTTTTTAGTACTCTTCATCACGTTTTCTACTTCATCCATAATCACATCCTCATTCAAAATATCACATTCTCCACTACCCAACTTGCTTTCTAATCCATTCAGCACTTCTGAAACAAGACCAGAGTCAATCCATTTTTTATCATATAACTTGCTGTAGAACCTATTCGCCTCCTTTATCACATTCTCACCTGACACAAGCAAACCGTTCCTATCCAGGACTTTATCCATATCAACCTTTCTCCCATTCATTTTCTTAAAAAAGAACCTTGTGCACTTTTCATCTTTCTCAAGATGTTCTATTTTGGTGCGATAGATGATTTCCTTCCCTTTTTCATCCATAACACGCTTTAACTCACTCTTTGTCTCAGCCAGCTCATCAGACACATCCATCCCACTTTCTCCACACTTCCTTAACCAGTCTATACGCCTGTTTAAATCATTAAATCGTTCCCGATAAATAGCAGCTTTTTTATAGCCCCATTTTTTGAAGAATTTTTTGCAACACACCTTAACCCAGTCCCACCATTCCAGCACACTCGCAAAATTCCTCTTACATACTCTCCACTCTTTATACTTTATTTTTAATTCATTCATCACATCCTCATCTTCTAACAACCTAACGTTCAGCTTCCAAACCCACCCCCATACACACGGTCATCAATCGCACTAAACACACCTCTCAAACACTCATGATCAGAAAAAGGTACAGCATTTTGTTCAAAATTCATACACAACATATTTTTGGAAAACAACATTTTATCTATTCTGGATACAATACCACCCCTATCAGCATGGTATGTTGGCGGTGGTGGGATGCCAAATTTCAAAGCAGCAGCATCTAGAAGGGAAAAATCAGAAATAAGATTGGATAACTTTTTACCAGTTATGTCACAATTCCCTTCTGTGATGCAATTAAAGTCTCCAACTAAAACTGTAGGCATTTTGCCTGGAAGAAACAAACTTAATTTTTCCAAAAGAGCCAGACGCTCCTTTTTCCCATCCTTTCCTGATGGACAGTACACATTAATAATTCTAGCCCGCCACCCCCTATAGCTAACATGTGCAATTATACATCTACCCAGCTCTACCACCGTGTAGCTATCTAAACTAATCTCCCTGTTACCCATTAATATCCCTACACCATCATTCCTATTAACACATGAGCCAGACCATACATGCTGACCGTAAGGCCAGTCCTTATCGCTTGGAGCGTCCTCAATCCCACATTCCTGAAGACAAAAGATGTGAGCATTCATCTGTTTAATATAATCTAGGACGACTGCCCTCCTGGATTTAGTTCTAATTTGTCTGACATTCAGGGACGCAATGCCCCAACCAGCTTGGGGAGCCATAACATGATGGTGTTATTTACATGACGACAAACAGGCCACTTCTTCTTCAGCCGTTTTCGTCTTCCATCTGGAACTGCAACTCCCCGAATCTGTTTACGTCTGCGGGAATGCCTAAAAAAACATTGGTGTCAGGAGAGAAGACATTCTGAGGGTAACTACGTTCACTCACCGGACTTAAACAATCTTCACCGGCGTCCGCCCAATCCGTTCTGGCTTTTTACAGGAAGTTCCAGGCTCCTCCTCCTCCTCAGAGGGCCTTGCAAGAGTGAAGTCACCTTGATCTCCACAACTGGTCAACTCCTCCTCAGTAGCTAACCAAGATATACTGGGGCTATTATCAAGAGCACCCTCCAACTCCCCCTCCCCACAGACATCAGACTGATGAGGGAGCTCACATTCAACCTCAGCAAGTTCCAAACCTGCCACCTCTGGGCTGGGAGACTCCGTTTGGAGCAGGGCCTCCTCATGTGCATCCATGATTTCAGGTTCCTCAATAAGATCCGGGTCTGTAACCTGTGGAATGTCAACAACAGCAGCAGGGGCGCAGCTGCCCCACCTGTGACCTCAGCGTAAGACCTAGGACTGATCCTGGCCTTACAATCCCGATACTTATGGCCCTCCTCACCACAAGCATTACACATAACAGGATTTGTGCAGTCTTTTGCCATATGGCCGGAACCATTGCAATTCCTACAAGTTGGCATGTCCTTGCAACTATCCTGGGTATGCCCCAAATTTTTACACCTCCTGCAATACAGTGGGGCATCTGGAAAAAACAAAAAACCACTATTTTTCCCAATTGAAAAATTAAGAGGGGGGTAATGGATGCCTCCCGGGCCTTGGGGATCCATCCCAAATCTCACAAAAAATTTGTACTTCCCGGTCCAGAGCCCTTCTCCATTCAGGACCCTGTGGGAGTACTGAACATAAATGCAATGTCTTTTCAAAAATAAAGTAATGTCCTCCAGGGAAACAAAAGGGTTGTGCATGAAAACCACAAGTGGGCTATCCCCCTTGGAGTATAACACAGTAAAGGTAAGTCCTTCCAGCAAAGGATTTGCCACTCCATTTTTCAGGGCAGTAAACAAATTCTGGCAAGCCGCCATAGAAGATAGCACCAGCACATACCTGCCTTCCCTTCTGAACTCCTGCAGGCATATTATATCGGACTTCCGAATCTTCAGGATGTCATAAAACACCATGTTGACCAAATATCCCAGGAAAAATGCAACTTCTTATCTTCAGCGATTTCAATCCGGAATCCATTTTTGACCCGGCTATCACCGGTCCCAGAGAATTGAAGTCGGACTCCCATCGTCCACAACTCCAAGGATCTTCTCCCTGAATCCTCCTGGCTATCTCCCTAAAGCAGGAACCGGCTTAAGCCACCGAAGTGGCGATGCCGGAAGGCCAAGAGACAGCACTCAATGTATCCAGGACACTTTGCACCTCATCAGTGCAAAGCAGAGATCTGGTTTGGCTGTGTGAGAAGCGTCAGACCATTGTCCAAGAAGTATCGTCACTCCTTGCGGAGATCAACATGCTAAGCATGCCGAGATGAGGAGACTTAAAGCCGCAATGCTCCTCTGGGAAATATGCTTACAATCTATGAGGAAAAAGGGGAGACACGAAAGGTAGATGGTAACAACTGCTTTCATTGTTCGGACCAGCCATAGTGTAAGAATCGGGTGTTCATGTAATTCTGCATGAACCAGTTAACAGCCAAAGTATGTAAAAGTACAGATACAGAGGTCTATTAAATGCATGAAGCTGGTGAGAACATAATATGAGGTACCTGATTATGGTAGAAAATTTTTTGAATGGGCCAACAGGGATAGTTAGGTTAATGCACTGAGGTGGTATGCCAGTCTGAACAAATGCGTTTTTAGGGCACGCTTAATACTGTGGGGATTGGGGATTAATCGTATTAACCTGGGTAGTGCATTCCAAAGAATTGGCGCAGTACGTGAAAAGTCTTGGAGACGGGAGTGGGAGGTTCTGATTATTGAGGATGCTAACCTCAGGTCATTAGCAGAACGGAGAGCACGGGTAGACTGAGACAAGGGATGAGATGTAGGGTGGTGCTGAGCCATGGAGTGTTTTGTGGGTGAGGATAATGATGGAAACACTGCCCAAATGACACAGGGACATCATGGGGATCGCCCCAGGAAGCATTCCTGACTCCTCGTTCACAGCTGTAAACAATGTTGTCAGAGTTTCATGCCTTTGATTCCGATGCACCGAAAAACTAAACCGAAACAGATTTTGCAGCGAAATATGTTAAGGCACATCCTTTCCATTTTAAAGACTTGTATATAAGGCAAAATAATTAACCCCAGACGAAAATGTTCCTCCACCACTTGGCATATGTTCCGACGCAGCGTTTTAGAAGCGTTTTTGCTACTTTAATATTGATTTCAACCAAAACAAATGCATTCACTGTGAAATGTCATTGTAACATTTAACAAGCCTAGCTGGCCATGTGGTGTGTGACACATAAGCAGACATATCTTGCTTCATTTATGAATGAGGGACACTTAAAGTCACAGAGCCTATTTTTACTGGTGCAGCAGGCAGCATTAATCTTCTTAAAGGGCCATTATTAAATAGTGGGTCTCCTAAACTGTTGTAGCTTATGCTGTGAGTGAATGGGCTGCCAAGAATTACGACGCACCCCAATACCCCTTTCATAAGATGTCCAGGAGGGCCACCATAAAAAATGATGCTTTAAATGCAAGGCCTGCCATGCTACCAAGTCATATGCACTGTTGGGGTTCCTGTTCTAGTACATGGGCAGACCACCATAAGCTCCTCTTACTGGCGGACCAAGAAAGAAAGATACAACATGGATACACGGCTTAGTGTGAACCCATCATAGCCAGATGATTGTGATTGTCACAGTTCACTGGACTTGCTTGAGAAATTCATGGTGGAAATCCCTCCAGATCCTGCATTTTTTCATGATCCTGATGTACCAAGAGTTTCAGAATCTCTTTCCACATGGGAGTCGAATCATTCCATGTTCACCCCAAATTCTCAAGATGTCAGTGCATCCACCAGGGATAAAAGTGGCTTATTAGAGAGAATGCGCTTGGAGATTAATGCAGGCTCTGCTGTCAGGAATAGAGCAGAAGATGAATCTTGCATTCTGTTGGGATCATGGAATGTAAATTCCAAGAAGGTGGAGATGCTGGATGAGTTACAGAGACCTTCTGACCAGCCAGAATTGGACCTTCAGATAATAGTAGAGGATGTGTCCAATAATGATGATGCTGTTATTTGCGGAGAAGACACACATGTTCTAAAGGTAAAAAATCTGGTTCACTCTGAAAGGTCAACTGACAATCTGATGGAATCTGTTCCTCCAACAAATTCAACGGTGAAACTGTAAAAAAAGAAAGTCCAAAAAGCAGACATTTGATGTAGAAAATCCACATGATTCTCTTATCTTGTTTTCAGCCAAGTCCCCTATAACTGTTTGCGGAAGCACAATACAGGCATTGTATGAAGTCCTGATGAGAAGTTCGTCGCCTAGAAGACCAACCACCACTTCTGTCTGACTTTGTTTAAAGAGACAAATAATCTTGAGTTGCCTGAGTAAACATTGAAAAAACTGGCAGAAAATGTTGAAGAAGAAATATTTGGCTTGTAGCGTGATACTAGTATAAGATACAAAACTAAGTACAGAAGTCTTCTTTTCAATCTGAAGGACCCCAAAAATTAGGGTTTCTTTCAACGTGTGGTATTAGGTGACATCACCCCACAACGTCTGGTTCTGAAGAGTCCTGCAGAAATGGCTCGCCAGGAGCTAACTGACTGGAGAAACCAGGAGAGACAGCACACATTGGAGATGATTCCGAAAGCAGAGGAGGAAATACATCAAAACCAGCAAATGGTAAAGCTCACACACAAGGGGTTGATTTAAATCGATACATCACCAGATCAAATGTTTACCAGGGAGGATCTGTCTCATGCACGTTTGAAAACCAATGATTCACTGAGTTCAGATATTAATAATATAATTGACATCACAACAGATACAACAGCTCATCAGAAAAATCACCTTCTGGACCTCTATTACCTCATTTGCATGTGAAAAATCAAACTTTCAGATATGAATAATGTGGACCAATGGGCAAACATAAAATCAACAATCAGAAATGGCAAGGAAAAGAGTTATGGACAGAAGCTACAATCCTCAGAGGCAGCAGAGACCATTGATTGCATGGAAAATGATGTCTTAGGCATAAAAAATGAGAACGCCTCCTCATCTGAAACTGCAATATGGAAAGGCTTGATTCAGACGTTCAAAATGAAAGCCATGCAAGTTTCGGGATATAGTGGCCACCTTTGTCAGAAATTACCTAAGAAGATCACAACTAAAGGTGTTATCTCTCTGGAATCAGTCTGGAAATATGTGGATTTCATCTGGCCTGCATGTACCAAGGATATATGCCTCCTGCGTTTCTGCCCCCAGACCTACAGTGATGCGGTGTTCTACAGTCGGCTCTATTCCTACCTCATCCGCAAATTAAGATATGCAATTATCAATGCCAAAAACATGGAGGCCTTTATAATTCCACTTCCAGCATGCCAGTCAATACCTGCCAAACTTCGCCCCTTAGGGGGGGCCAGGTCTTCAGGATGAACATCCTCATCTTTTACTGCCTCTACTTCTTCATAATCATACATTCTGGTCTTCATGTCCCTGAAAGGTCCCCAAAAATCAGAGAGAGGAGAATCAGGATATTCCTGATGACATATTCACATCTATATTAGAAAATGTCGAAAGGGAGGAGAATTTTATGCCAGAACAAGGACACCCACCTGTAGGGCAGGATATACCTGGTATGGGAGAAGTGGGCATGCCAGAGCTAATAAATATTCTGACTTATCTGTCAAATAGCCTGCAGAAAATTGCTGACCAAAACAACAATAATTTTCAGTCTACGCCCTTAAATAACCAGCCAAACCCCATACCAGCAGAAGCCCCTGTTTGGCCATCATGTCCTATGGCAAACACTTTTCAGGCTCCTGTTTCTTTTGGCAATGATCCAGCTGCCATATTTGATCCTTCGATCTTGTATGGTCCATCGGGCAGTAACCCTTATACTTTCTAAAAGCAACGTGCCAATAGGTTTCTAACACATTTCTTAAGGTTTTAGCCTAGGTATATAGAAAACTTTGTTCATGCTTTGAAGAATATTTATGCCTACACTTTAAAAAATCAAAATTTTATTATCACAGACCTATTAAACATTTGTAAAGATGGTTTATATATTTTTCCGTTGGTTAATGTTTGTATTGTTCACAAAGCATATTAAAATATAAATCTCATAAATGTTATCAAGTCTTTGCCAACAAGGATGTGGATTCACCAATGGGGGTTACCTTTTTAAAAAATATACTATTGCCATCACAGCCCCCCTTGCCCAAAATTCAATGGCTTATAACAGTACATAACACGTTCACCCTGGTCAAGAGACGTTGCAGGAAACAGAGTTAAAAAGTAGGCCCAATGTAGGGGTGTGGGTCTAAAGGACTTGTAATGGAGTGCATAGGCTGACAAACATTTCACCAATGGGGGGTACCTTTTTCAATAAATAAACTATGGCCATCACAGCCCCCCTTGGCCAAAAATCAACGGCCTATAATGGTACAGAACATGTTCACCCTGGTCATCTAGTGGCAGGTAAGGAAGAGACATTGCAGGAAACCGAGTTAAGAAGTAGGCCTAAATGTAGGGGTGTGGATCTAAGGGACTTGTAATGGAGTGCATAGGCAGACAAGCATTTCACCAATGGGGGGTACCTTTTTTAATAAATAAACTATGGCCATCACAGTCCCCTTGGCCCAAATTCTACGGCCTACAATGGTACAGAACACGTTCACCCTGGTCATCTAGTGGCAGGTAAGGAAGAGACATTGCAGGAAACAGAGTTAAGAAGTAGGCCCAATGTAGGGGTGTGGATCTCTGAGAATTGTAATGGAGTGCATAGGCTGACAAACATTTCACCAATGGTGGGTACCTTTTTTAATAAATAAACTATGGCCATCACAGCCCCCTTGGCCCAAATTCTACGGCCTACAATGGTACAGAACACGTTCACCCTGGTCATCTAGTGGCAGGTAAGGAAGAGACATTGCAGGAAACAGAGTTAAGAAGTAGGCCCAATGTAGGGGTGTGGATCTCTGAGAATTGTAATGGAGTGCATAGGCTGACAAACATTTCACCAATGGTGGGTACCTTTTTTAATAAATAAACTATGGCCATCACAGCCCCCCTTGGCCAAAATTCTACGGCCTATAATGCTACAGAACACGTTCACCCAGGTCATGTAGTCTGAGATAAGGAAGAGACATTGCAGGAAACCGAGTTAAGAAGTAGGCCCAATGTAGGGGTGTGGGTCTAAAAGACTGGTAATGGAGTGCATAGGCTGACAATCATTTCAGTAATGGGGGGTATCTTTTTCAATAAATAAATTATGGCCATCACAGCCCCCCTTGGCCAAAAATCAACGGCCTATAATGGTACAGAACACGTTCACCCTGGTCATCTAGTGGCAGGTAAGGAAGAGACATTGCAGGAAACAGAGTTAAGAAGTAGGCCCAATGTAGTGGTGTCGGTCTCTGAGAATTGTAATGGAGTGCATAGGCTGACAATCATTTCACTAATGGGGGGTACCTTTTTCAATAAATAAACTATGGCCATCACAGCCCCCCTTGGCCAAAAATCAACGAACTATAATGGTACACAACACGTTCACCCAGGTCATGTAGTCTGAGATAAGGAAGAGACATTGCAGGAAACCGAGTTAAGAAGTAGGCCCAATGTAGGGGTGTGGGTCTAAGAGACATATAATGGAGTGCATAGGCTGACAAACATTTCACCAACGGAGAGTACCTTTTTTAATAAATAAACTATGGCCATCACAGCCCCCCTTGGCCAAAATTCAACGGCCTATAATGCTACAGAACACGTTCACCCAGGTCATGTAGTCTGAGATAAGGAAGAAATATTGTAGGAAACCGAGTTAAGAAGTAGGCCCAATGTAGGGGTGTGGGTCTAAGAGACTTTTAATGGAGTGCATAGGCTGACAAACATTTCACCAATGGAGGGTACCTTTTTTAATAAATAAACTATGGCCATCACAGCCCCCTTTGGCCAAGATTCTACGGCCTATAATGGCACAGAACACGTTCACCTTGGTCATCTAGTGGCAGGTAAGAAAGAGACATTGCAGGAAACCGAGTTAAGAAGTAGGCCCAATGTAGGGGTGTGTGTTGTGAATACCTTGGAGGCAACTTCTGAGCTGGGGCTCCCTCCGGTGGTTGCTGAGGGTAATGAACTAATTACTGAATGGCCTTCAGCTGGCTCTGAATGGTATGATATAAGTGACCTGAGTTCCCAGCAGCCTTGCCGGTAATCAATTGTTCCTCCTGCTCTTGCTTGGAGCACAGCTTGTTTTCCTGCTCTCATTCAGATAAGTGTTTTGCTTTTTTTTTTCCTCTGTTGAATTTTCACTGCTGGTTTGCTGCTTGCAGTGGACTGCAGCCTGGTCCCCTTTTGGGGTCTTGCGCTGCAATTGTGCTCATTTTGTGTTTGCAGCTTTGCTCTGTCCCTTTGTCACTTTTAATTTGAGGTGTTGCTGTGTGTTACACCAGAGATCTGATTTAGATGGTAGAGATCGTGTGATCTCAGGTTTTTTGTTAATCAGAAGTGTTGGTATTTTTGTCAGGGTTTTTTTGGGTTGCAGTCAAAATTCTTTCCTATGCTTTTCTTTCTAGACAGACTGGGCCCCAGCGTTTGCTCATTCTATTTTTTGTCTGTGTCCGTGCTTTCTTCTTGTCTAACCGCCATTACATGTTCGGGGGCTTCCTATTTCTTTGGGGATTCTGCTCCGGGGCAGATAGCTTCCATCTTTCTGCCTTTAGGTGTAGTTATCTCTCCGGCTGTGACGAGGCATCTAGGATCACCGTAGGTACGCTCCACGGCTACTTCTAGTGTGGCGGTTAGTTTAGGTTACTGCAATCCACTAGTTTCCAGCCTCTCTGGTGTTTTGCTACTTTGGCTATTTTTTGCAGTTTCTCCTCAGCTACCGAAACATAACAGGTGTGGGTCTAAGACACGGTCGGACTGGGCCCAGGCTCTGACATCTGCTGGCATATTGGCCAGCAGCTGCCTAGGGCCCCCACTGCTCCAGGGGCCCCCAGCCAGTGGCGTGTCACTAATAGCGGCACACCCAGCTGCTATGGGGCCCCTGAGTAAAGGGGGGCCCTCCCGGTGTCAGGAGCAGCAGCTGGAGACAAGCACTTGTCCCTGCTGCTAAAGAGAAATTAATATTCAAGCTTCACCATGCCCCCATGGGCGAGGAGAGGAGTGAATACCATTTCTCTTTAATAGCGGGCAGCGTTAGCCACAAGCTGCGGCTAACACTGCCCGCTGGTGCTGCTGAATCGGGGCCCCGGAGGTGGGCCCCTAAAGGGGGCAAACCCTAATTGCGATCCCTGCAGCTTGGGACCGGAGCGGAGCTGCAGGGATCCGACGCTGTCCTCCTTCCTGCTTGCCTGCCCGGCACTTCCTGTCTGACACAGCGTGGCTGTTTCAGAGATGAAGCTGCTGGGATGTACTGCGGGGCACTGTGTGGATAGGTGAGTGTGTGTGTGTCTTCCTGTGTGTTTGTGTGGTGCGGTTCTTTGTGTGTGTGTATGTGAGAGAGTGGTGTGGTGCTGTCTGTGTGTGGTGCTGTATGTGTGATGGTGGTGGGGGAGGCAATGATGGTGGTAATGATGGTGGTGAGGGAGGCAGTGATGGTGGTGAGGAGGCAATGATGATGGTGGGGAGAGGCAATGATGGTGGTGAGGGAGTTAATGATGATGGTGAGGAGGTAATGATAATGATGGAGAGGCAATGATGATGAAGGAAGGCAATGATGGTGGTGGGGAAAGGCAATGATGATGGTGGTGAGGAGGCGATGATGGTGGTGAGGAGGCAATGATCATGGTGGGGGAGGCAATGATGAGGATGGAGAGGCAATGATGATGGGAAGGCAATGATGGTGGTGATGAGGCAATGATAATGGTGGTGAGGAGTCGATGATGGTGTTGAGAAGGCAATGATGTGGGGGAGGCAATGATGATGATAGGGAGGCAATGATGGTGGTGGGGGGAGGCAATGATGATGGTGAGGAGGCAATGATGATGGTGGTGAGGAGGCAATGATGGTGGTGGGGAGGCAATGATGATGATGATCGGGAGGCGATGGTGGTGGGGGGAGGTGATGATGGTGGTGGGGGAGGCAATGATGGTGGTGAAGAGGCAATGATGATGGTGGGGGACAGCAATGATGATGATGGGGAGGAGATGATGGTGGTGGGGGAGGCAGTGATGGTGGTGAGGAGGCAATGATGATGGTGGGGGGAGGCAATGATGATGTTGGTGAGGAGGCAGTGATGGAGGAGGCAATGATGAAGATGATGGGGAGGCGATGGTGGGGGAGACAATGATGGTGGTGAGGAGGCAATGATGATGGTGGTGAGGGGAGGCAATGATGGTGGTGGGGAAGGCAATAATGATGGTGGTGAGGAGGCAATGATAATGGTGTGAGGAGGCGATGGTCGTGGGGGAGGCAATGATGGTGGTGAGGAAGTAATGATGATGGTGGTGGAGGCAATGATGATTATGATGGGGAGGCAATGATGATGAGGAGGCAATGATGGTGGTGGGGAAAGGCAATTGTCAGGAATTGAACCCAGTACCTCTTGTCCACCGGCCAGCAGCTCTACCATCTGAGCTATTCTGCTGGCTACAAAGTTCCTTGCTGAACCCAGATACCATTGACTGTTCTTCCTGATCGGCTCCACTCAGTGCTCTCTTGATTGGCCTCTGATTGCCAATTACACACCCTATATAAGCCTGGCCCTGTGGGTGTGTCATTGCGAGATTATTGTGCTCTTAGCCTCTAGTCAAGCGTTTCCTGCTGATCCATTGCTACCAATACCGCTCTCCTGTGAACTGACCTCGGCCTGCCCTTCTGACTATGCTCTCCGCCTGATCCATTGCTACCAATACCGCTCTCCTGTGAACTGACCTCGGCCTGCCCTTCTGAGTACGCTCTCCGCCTGATCCATTGCTACTAATAACGCCTTTCCAGTGTACCGTCCCGGCTATCTCTGACCACGTTACCTGTCTCTGCGTCCCCTAGTGTTTGCAGTAACATCGGCTCCAACCCAGACGGGATCCTGACAGAATAATCTCGCGCCAAAATGGAGTCCGCTGTAAACACCCTGAGGCAGCAAGTTACGGAACTTCAAAATTTTTGTACTAACTATCAAGGAAAAGATTCCAAGTTACAAACGGAGTTCACGGTCTACAACAGCAAGTAATTGAGCTACAAAAACAACTTCTGGACGTGCGCTGCCGCTGCTGCAAAGTTCATTGGGGATCGCCAGCAGTACCGAGGATTCCTCAATCAATGCCGCATATACTTCCAGATGCAACCTGCTCCCTTTACCAGTGAGAGGAAGAAAGTTTTTTTCATGATAAATCTCTTGACGGACGAAGCTCTTGCTTGGGCTTCACCTTATGTAGAAAAGGACTATGACCTCCTTAATGACCTGGAAGCTTTCACCGCAGCTATGAATCAAGTTTTTGATGACCCAAACCGCTGTGCCACAGCAGAAACCAAATTACATAATTTGCGCCAAGGACGTCGCTCTGTTGCGGAATATACATCGGAGTTCCGTCGCTGGGTGGCCGACACCACCTGGAATTCAGCGGCCCAGAGAAGTCAATTTCGACGAGGGTTATCAGAACCAGTGAAAGACGACCCCTGACCAGTTGGAGGACTTTATTCAACTGTGTATCCGGATAGACCAGAGACTTACTGAAAGGAGAAAGGAGAGACTGCGAGCACTTGGGAATAGCCCTGGCTTCTCATTTTCAGCATCAGACCACCAAGAAAAGACGCAAGGCGTGTCTGAACCGATGCAGATCGACGTCATCCGAAGACCACTCTCTGCACAGGAGAAGGAGAGGCGACGTGCAGAACATCTCTGCCTCTATTGTGGGGACCCTGGACACTATGCCATCAACTGTCCTAACAAAAGGACTATAGCCTTTACCAACAACAGGTCTGCCAGCAATATGGACCTTCCTCAGCAGTCGGATTCCATCATGCAGACTATCTCATCAGTAACACCAGAAACAGACAAAATACATACTACATCATTTCATTTTGTAATCCCCATTCAGGTTGTAATGGGCACCCAAAAAATACAATGCTCTGCCCTGTTGGATTCGGGAGCAGGAGGAAATTTTATGGACTTAAAATTTACACATGATAACAATATTTCCAGTAGGACCAAATCCACACCAATTGAAATGGAAACTGTGGATGGATCACCCTTGTCCTCTGGACCTGTCACGCATGAGACAATCGAACTTGAGATTTGTATCGAACCGGATCATTATGAAGCTGTCAGTTTTCACCTTATTTCATCTCCGAAATTTCCGGTTATTCCTAGGGATCCCCTGGTTTTCAGTCCATAACCCTTCTATCAACTGGGCATCAAGGACCATCACCTTTCCATCTGACTACTGCAAGAATAATTGTCATAAGGAACCCCCTGTTCTCCAACAAGTCCAAATCTCTGAGATTTCGCATGAGAAGGAAGAGAAACTACCACCTCAATATCAGCAGTTCTCTGATGTCTGCAGTAAGAAGAAAGCAGATCAATTACCTCCTCACAATCCTTACAACTGTCCCATTGAATTGCTGCCAGGAACAACCATTCCATTTGGGCGGATTTACAATCTTTCTGAATTGAAGGTATTAAGAGAGTTCCTGGATGAAAATTTAGAGAAAGGCTTTATTCGACCTTCCACATCTCCAGCTGGGGCACCCCTGTTCTTTGTTGAAAAGAAAGACTCCACTCTGCGGCCATGTATTGACTACAGAGAGATTAATAATATCACCGTCAAGAATCGCTACCCGCTACCCTTGATTCCTGAACTATTCGAGAGACTCCGTTCTGCGAAAATCTTTACGAAGCTGGATCTTAGAGGGGCTTACAACCTCATACGTATTCCCAGGAGATGAGTGGAAGACCGCCTTCTGAACGAGAAATGGACATTTTGAATCTCTGGTTATGCCCTTTGGCCTTAGCAATGCCCCAGCCACCTTTCAACATTTTATTAATGATATATTTCGAGATTTCTTGGATCAATTCGTTGTGGCTTATCTCGATGACATTCTTATATTTTCAGACACCTTGGAAGAGCATCGCAGGCACGTCCAGTTAGTCTTGGAACGACTACAGGAGAACCATCTTTACATTAAACTTGAAAAATGTGAGTTTGAGCAAACCAGTATCCAATTTCTGGGATATATCATCTCCCCAGAAGGTCTGAGCATGGATCCCAGCAAAATCAATGCTGTAGTGGACTGGCCTGTTCCAAAAATTTAAAAGACGTCCAGCGTTTCATAGGATTTGCAAATTTTTACCGAAAATTTATAAAGAACTTTTCATGGATCATTCTACCAATTACCACACTAACAAAAAAGACCAAAGCATTTTTCTGGTCTCCGGAGGCACAGGAGGCTTTTGAGAAGTTGAAAACTCTTTTTATGTCTGCTCCATTGTTAGTACACCCAAATCCTGAATTGCCATTTACTGTCGAAGTGGACGCCTCGGACTCTGCAGTGGGAGCCATTCTGTCTCAGCGAGTTGGGGACAAAATGCAACTTCACCCATGTGCGTTTCTTTCCCACACCATGTCTTCTGCAGAAAAAAACTACGACATCGGTAATAAAGAACTGTTAGCCATTAAAGTTGCCTTCTCCGAGTGGAGACATCTTCTCGAAGGCGCTAATCACCCTGTGACTGTCCTCACGGACCACAAGAATCTTGAATTCCTCCGTACAGCAAAAAGATTGTCTGCAAGACAAGCACGATGGGCCTTATTTTTCTCAAGATTCAATTTTATAATTTCTTACCGGCCTGGTTCAAGAAATGGCAAGGCTGATGCCCTGTCCAGGATGTGTTCGGAACCTCAGGAGAGGTCTAGTAATGACGATACAATTCTAGGCCCTAAAAATTTTTTGGGAATATTGCACTCTAAAGGACTATGTAATAGAATTAAAGATGGATACCAAGAGGACTCTTTCCTTAACCATCCTTCGGAAGACGTCGATCTTTCATTCAAAGAGGGGTTTTGGATGCAGAAACACAAGATATACGTATGTACCTGAATCTTCTCGCCTTGAAGTCCTCAAAAGTGTCCATGATTCTAAACTGGCAGGACATCCTGGAGTTGCAAAAACACAAGACTTACTACTTCGTTTCTTTTGGTGGCCTAATTGTAGGAAGGACTGAGGAAATATGTTTCAACCTGTTTAACATGCGCACGAAACAAGACCCCACGATCGTCTCCTCTAGGACTCCTGCAACCACTCCCAGTTCCATTCAGGCCTTGGGATCTATTTCCATGGATTTTATTGTGGAACTACCCTCTTCCAAACAGATGACCGTCATCCTTGTCATAGTGGACCGACTCACAAAAATGGCCCACTTTATTCCAACTGAAGGAATTCCTACTGCTGAAAAAACTGCAGAACTGATGATCAAAGAGGTATTCAGGTTACATGGAATTCCTGACAGCGTGGTGTCTGACAGAGGCGTTCAGTTTACGTCAAAATTTTGGAAGAGTTTCTGTACAGCCTTGGGAGTCACGGTGAATCTTTCTACCGCTTTCCATCCTCAGTCCAATGGCCAGAAGGAGAGAACGAACCAGACTTTGGAGCAATACCTCCGTTGCTTCATTTCCTATCTTCAGGATGACTGGGTGGACTATTTACCAACAGCAGAGTTTGCCTACAACAACTTCATACATAGCGCTACATATCAAACCCCATTTTTTGCTAACTATGGATTACATCCAGTATTTATCCCTAATCTGCCAGTGAACACTCCCATTCCTGCTGTTAATGACAGGCTTGCAAAATTACAGGAATCCCAGAAGGAACTATCAGAGATGTTACTCAAGACCCAGGAAGAATATAAGGAAGCAGCAGATAAACATCGGAGAGTGCCCCTGCTCTTCAGGTTGGAGACAAAGTTTGGCTGTCCACTAAAAATCTAAAGACACATGTACCATCCTCCAAATTTGGTCAAAAATTCATTGGACCTTTTCAAATTTCTGCAAAAATTAACCAGGTTGCTTTTCGTTTAAAACTTCCCAACAATTTAAAGATTCATCCAGTATTTCACATATCCTTGCTCAAACCCTTTGTGAAAACCCGTTTCCAGGAAGAAATCAGCCACCTCCTCCACCAGAAAGGATCCATGGTGAAGAAGAATACATTGTGGATAAGATTCTGGACTCCCGAAAATTCAGAGGTAAACTGCAGTATCTGGTGCAGTGGAAGGGTTATGGACCAGAGGAAAATTCATGGGAACCAAAGGACAACGTCCATGCTCCTAGACTTACAAGAGCCTTTCATCAGAGGTACCCAGATAAGCCATCTCCTGAGAGGCCATCCTGGAAGGAGGGGAGTACTGTCAGGAATGAACCAGTACCTCTTGTCCACCGGCCAGCAGCTCTACCATCTGAGCTATTCTGTTGGCTGCAAGGTTCCTTGCTGAACCCAGATACCATTGACTGTTCTTCCTGATCGGCTCCACCAGTGCTCTCTTGATTGGCCTCTGATTGCCAATTACACACCCTATATAAGCCTGGCCCTGTGGGTGTGTCATTGCGAGATTATTGTGCTCTAGCCTCTAGTCAAGCGTTTCCTGCTGATCCATTGCTACCAATACTGCTCTCCTGTGAACTGACCTCGGCCTGCCCTTCTGACTACGCTCTCCGCCTGATCCATTGCTACCAATACCGCTCTCCTGTGAACTGACCTCGGCCTGCCGTTCTGACTACGCTCTCTGCCTGATCCATTGCTACTAATAACACCTTTCCGTGTACCGTCCCGGCTATCTCTGACCACGTTACCTGTCTCTGCGTCCCCTAGTGTTTGCAGTAACATCGGCTCCAACCCAGACTGGATTCTGACAGCATGATGATGGTGGTGAGGAGGCGATGATGGTGGTGGGGAGGCAATGATGGTGGTGAGGAGGCAATGATGATTGTTATGTTACGGTAGCTGAGGAGTGCAGGTAAAAAAGGCAATACACCAGAGCAGTTGGAATCTATGAGATTGCAGTACCCTGACTAACCACCGCAACTAGAGGCAGCCGTGGAGCGTTCCTACGTTGGTCCTAGACGCCTCGTCACAGCCTGAGAAACTAACTACACCTAAAGATAGAAATAGGAAAGCTATCTGCCCCGGAGCAGAACCCCAAAGATAATAGAAAGCCCCCAAACATGTAATGGCGGTTAAACAAGAGGAAATACTGACACAGAAAGAAAATAGTATGAGCAAACGCTGGGGCCCAAACTATCTAAATAGAAAAGGATAGGAAGGGTACTTACTGCAATCTCAGAAAACCCTGAAAAAACACCAACTCTACTAATTTCAAAATCACCTGAGATCACACGACCTCTACCACCTAAATTAGTTCTCTGGTGTAAAAAATCAAAACAGCAGCCACTGAAAAAAACTGGAAAAAGCAAAAGTACAAAACACAGTGGCTGAACTAAACTGAGAGGGCAAAAGCCCCCGGAGGGGACCCTGAAGGCCCCCACAGAAGTGCAGGACAAAATGCAAAAATATAGCAAAAACACAAAATAAGAAATTGTCTTATCTGATAGCAGGAGATGCAGACACGACACAGCAGGCTACAAGGGAAACTGGAAAGAAGGATTCAGACCAGAACAATTGATCACCGGCAACCTGATGGGAAAATGACTCCCTTATATAAGACCATCAGTAACACCTGATTCCCAGTCCTCACTAGTACCGCTTGTAACCACCAGAGGGAGCCTCTGCTCAGAACTCATCTCAAACCCATTCACAACAGTACCCCCCCTTGAGGAGGGGTCACCGAACCCTCATTTGAGCAACCAGTCGGTCAGGATGAGTTCTATGATACGCACGGATAAGTCTCCTAGCATGGATGTCCGAAGCAAACACCCAAGAATTGTCTTCCTGACCATAACCTCTCCATTTAACCAAATACTGGAGTCTTCGTCTAGAAAAACGAGAATCCAATATTTTCTCAACCACATACTCCAGATTGCCCTCAACCAAAACAGGGTCAGGAGGCACAGCAGCAGGAACCACTGGCTCAACAAACCTCTTCAACAAGGACTTGTGGAACACGTTATGGATCTTAAATGTCCCTGGAAGAAGCAAACGAAAAGAAACAGGATTAATAATCTCCATGATCTTATAAGGTCCAATGAACCTAGGCTTAAATTTAGGAGATGCTACTCTCATAGGAATATTCTTTGAGGACAACCAGACCAAGTCCCCCACTTTAAACCGAGGACCATCAGTCCTATGCCGGTTAGCAAACCGCTGGGCCTTCTCCTGAGAGAGGGACAACCTCTCCACTACCTGGTCCCAAATCTGCTGCATACGCTCAACAACAGAGTCAACACCTGGACAGACAGAAGCCTCCGTCTGTCCTGAATAAAATCGAGGGTGAAACCCAGAATTACAGAAAAACGGAGACATCAAAGTGGCAGAGCTAGCCCTATTATTAAGAGCAAACTCAGCCAAAGGCAAAAAAGAGACCCAGTCATCCTGATCAGCAGACACAAAGCATCTTAGATAAGTCTCCAATGTCTGGTTTGTTCTCTCAGTTTGACCATTGGTCTGAGGATGAAATGCCGAGGAGAAAGACAATTGAACACCCAGTTTAGAACAAAAAGTCCTCCAAAATCTGGAAACAAACTGGACTCCTCTGTCAGACACAATGTTCTCAGGAATGCCGTGTAAACGAACCACGTGCTGAAGGAACAACGGCACCAATTCAGAGGAGGAAGGCAACTTAGGTAATGGCACAAGATGTATCATTTTGGAAAACCTATCACAAATTACCCAGATGGTGGTCATTCTCTGAGAAACAGGAAGATCGGAAATGAAATCCATAGAGATATGGGTCCATGGTCTCTTGGGCACAGGCAATGGCATCAACAAACCACTAGAGCGAGAGCAAGGCTTGGAGCGAGAGCAAGTCCCGCAGGACTGCACAAATTCCCTGACATCGCGAGACAAGGTAGGCCACCAAAAGGACCGACTAACCAAGTCTCTGGTACCAAAAATTCCGGGATGCCCAGCCAATGCGGAACAATGAATCTCAGACATCACACTCTTTTTCCATTGGTCCGGGACAAACAATTTTCCAACAGGGCAGCGCTCGGGCCTATCCTCCTGACACCCCTCCAGAGCAAGTCTCAAATTGGGCGAGATGGCGGAAAGAACTACACCCTCCTTCAAAATAACAGAGGGATCAGATAGCTCAGGAGAGTCCGCAAGGAAACTCCTCGAGAGGGCATCCGCCTTAACATTCTTAGTGCCAGGAAGAAAGGAAACCACAAAATTAAAACGTGTGAAAAACAAGGCCCACCTGGCCTGTCTAGGATTGAGTCGCTTGGCAGATTCCAGATAGACCAGATTCTTATGGTCCGTAAGGACCACCACCTGATGTTTGGCTCCCTCCAGCCAATGTCTCCACTCTTCAAAAGCCCACTTCATGGCCAATAACTCCCGATTACCCACGTCATAATTACGTTCAGTAGGAGAAAATTTTCGAGAGAAAAAGGCACAAGGGTTACTTTTAGAGGTCTCTGGATCTTTTTGGGACAAAACGGCACCTGCCCCAATTTCAGAGGCATCAACCTCCACCTGAAATGGCAGAGAAACATCAGGCTGCCGTAGAACAGGAGCAGAAGTGAATCTCTGCTTAAGTTCCTGAAACGCAGAGACTGCCTCAGGAGGCCAATTCACCACATCAGAACCCTTTCTGGTCAAATCAGTTAATGGTTTAACAATAACCGAGAAATTACCAATAAATTTACGATAAAAATTGGCAAAACCCAAAAATCTCTGAAGAGCCTTTAATGAAGTAGGTTGGACCCAATCACAGATGGCCTGAACCTTGACCGGGTCCATTTCAATAACAGATGGGGACAAAATGAATCCCAGAAATGAGATCTTCTGTACGCCAAAAAGACACTTTGATCCCTTCACATACAGAGCATTCTCTCTCAAAATCTGGAATACAGTTCGAACATGTTTCACATGAGAGTCCCAGTCATTAGAAAAAATCAAGATATCATCCAAATAAACAATCAGAAACTTGTCCACAAAATCCCTGAAAATGTCATTCATGAAGGACTGGAAGACGGAAGGAGCATTAGTGAGCCCAAAGGGCATCACAAGGTACTCAAAATGCCCTTCAGGGGTGTTAAATGCCGTCTTCCATTCATCCCCGTGCTTAATGCGAATAAGGTTATACGCCCCCTGAGGTCAAGCTTGGTAAACCAAGTAGCGTTTTTCACCCTGGAAAACAGGTCAGAAATCAAGGGTAACGGGTATTGATATTTCACAGTAATATTGTTCAAGAGACGATAATCAATACACGGCCTTAATGAACCATCTTTTTTGGCCACAAAGAAAAAACCGGCACCTAAGGGTGAAGAGGATGGTCTGATATGACCCTTCTCCAATGATTCCTTGATATAAGACCGCATAGCGTCATGTTCAGGTACAGACAAGTTAAAAAGGCGACCTTTAGGGAATTTACTACCTGGCACTAATTCAATAGCGCAGTCATAGCTCCTATGGGGAGGTAAGGATGCAGATTTACTTTCGCTAAACACATCAGAAAAATCAAACAAAAAGTCAGGAACATCCTCAGCCTGGGGGGAGGCAGAAAAAACAGGAGTGTTGGTATTAACACATTGGCAGCCCCAACTGGTTACAGACACAGATTTCCAATCCAAAACAGGATTATGAGACTGTAACCAAGGGAAACCCAGCACGATAATGTCATGCAGATTATATAGAACCAAAAATTTGCAGCACTCCTGGTGATCAGGTTCAACCCTCATTATCACCTGAGTAGAAAACTGGGGTTTATTCTCAGCCAAAGGGGTAGAATCGATCCCCAGTAGGGGAATAGACTTTGTAGGGGTATCAAGGGAAACCCACAACGTTTAGCAAAATCATAATCCATCAGGTTAATAGCTGCTCCAGAATCAACGAAAGCCTGAGCAGAAAATGAGGACAGAGAGCATATCAGAGTGACAGTTAATAAAAACTTAGTCTGAACACTACCCAAGACAACTGAGCGTGCAAATGTCTTCCCCGCTTAGGGCAGACTGAAATAGCATGAGAGGCATCACCACAGTAGAAACATAACCCATTGCGCTTTCGAAACTCATGACGCTGTGCCCCAGACACCACTCCATCACACTGCATGGGCTCAGCAGCTGGCTCACAAGGCAACACCACTCCACGCATACTTCTCCGCTCACGCAAACGTCTGTCAATTTGAATCGCTAATGACATAGAATCATTGAGACCAGAGGGGACAGGGAATCCCACCATAACATCCTTTACATTATCTGACAGACCCTTCCGGAAAAGGGCGCCAAAGCGTCGTCATTCCATTGGTCAGGACTGCCCACCTACGGAATCTCTGACAGTATAACTCAGCGTCATCAAGCCCCTGATTTAATGCCAACAAGGCTTTTTCAGCTTGATCAGTGACATTAGGCTCATCGTACAATAACCCCAAAGCCTGAAAAAATGCATCAACATCACTCAAAACAGGATCCCAGGTATCAGGGAAAAAGCCCAATCCTGAGGATCGCCGCGCAGGAGAGAGATGATAATTTGAACCTGCTGCGCTGCGTTTCCTGAGGACTTAGATTTTAAGGCAAAAAACAATTTACAATTATTTTTGAAATTCTGAAACTTAGCTCGATCCCTAAAAACAAATCTGGCATGGGGATCCTAGGTTCCACAACAGGCAACCTAGCAAGATATGCAGCAATACTCTGAACCTCAGTGGCAAGCTGATCCACACGGCCAGACAACTGTGCAAACTCCATTGGGAGAAAAGATCCTCCCCAGCACCCAGAGATACAGAGGGAAAAAAAAAAAAAAAAAAATGCAACAAACAGAAAAATACTCTGACAACTTTTCTTCCTTCAAAATATTTTTTCCCTTCTGTGAGTACCATACAATTTTTATGGCCGGTGATACTGTTATGTTACGGTAGCTGAGGAGTGCAGGTAAAAAAGGCAATACACCAGAGCAGTTGGAATCTATGAGATTGCAGTACCCTGACTAACCACCGCAACTAGAGGCAGCCGTGGAGCGTTCCTACGTTGGTCCTAGACGCCTCGTCACAGCTGAGAAACTAACTACACCTAAAGATAGAAATAGGAAAGCTATCTGCCCCGGAGCAGAACCCCAAAGATAATAGAAAGCCCCCAAACATGTAATGGCGGTTAGACAAGAGGAAATACTGACACAGAAAGAAAATAGTATGAGCAAACGCTGGGGCCAAACTATCTAAATAGAAAAGGATAGGAAGGGTACTTACTGCAATCTCAGAAAACCCTGAAAAAACACCAACTCTACTAATTTCAAAATCACCTGAGATCACACGACCTCTACCACCTAAATTAGTTCTCTGGTGTAAAAAAATCAAAACAGCAGCCACTGAAAAAAAACTGGAAAAAGCAAAAGTACAAAACACAGTGGCTGACTAAACTGAGAGGGCAAAAGCCCCGGAGGGGACCCTGAAGGCCCCCACAGAAGTGCAGGACAAAATGCAAAAATATAGCAAAAACACAAAATAAGAAATTGTCTTATCTGATAGCAGGAGATGCAGACACGACACAGCAGGCTACAAGGGAAACTGGAAAGAAGGATTCAGACCAGAACAATTGATCACCGGCAACCCTGATGGGAAAATGACTCCCTTATATAAGACCAATCAGTAACACCTGATTCCGTCCTCACATCCTCACTAGTACCGCTTGTAACCACCAGAGGGAGCCTCTGCTCAGAACTCATCTCAAACCCATTCACAACAGA